>BRDA01089487.1:0-11663 GCA_036984385.1 Crenuchus spilurus
GTCTCTCTCTGTCTCTGTCTCTCTCTGTCTCTCTCTCTCTCTTTCTCTCTCTCTCTCTCACACACACATTGTCTTTTTTCTTTTTTTCTTTCTTTCTTTCTTTCTTTCTTTCTTTTATTCTCTCTCACACATTTTATTTCATTCATTCTCTTTCTCTTTCTATTTGGATCATTTGTCTTTTGTTTATTTATTTCTTTTTTCTCTCTCTTTTCACCCCCTGTCTTTCTATCTTTCTCTTTACATGTCTGTCTCTTCTCTTTGTGTACTGCTTTTTCTTTCCGTCCATCCACCCATCCATCCATCCATCCATCCATTCTTATGCTCATTCATTTGTACATCTGTTCGTTCATTCGTGTGTTCTTTTGAGAGCTGTAGTTCACAGTCTCAGTGTGAAGTGGATAATTGTGGAGTAAATGAGTGGACCCTCCCTGGTGTTCAGGATTGGTTTGTTCCTGTTTGTGTTTCCATGGCCTTGCTCCTGGAATATCCCATCCACTCTAGGATTTGACAAGAGTGTGATATAAAATACAAAAGTTGTGCTACATGGTGCTTGGTGAACTATTATTGGTATTTCATGCTTTGGAGATGAGTCGGTTTGTGATTGATTACAGCGGTGCAGAGAGCTGAGGCTTACAGGAACAGTAAGCTTCATCCTGGATGGGACGTTGATGGTTTTGCAGCAGTTTTATGTGGATGAAGCAGAAATATTTGTGGAGGAGGTGTGAAGCCAGACGTTTTTTTTTTTCATCCTCTGCTCAAGCATGAACACATAGGCTTGGCTAATTCCTCCCGTATGAGTAAGACTTGTTCTGGCTTATTCTGAAGTCCTTATGATGCACTTCATAAAGATTTATTCTTCATTCATTTTCAGGTTTTAACATCACTCTTATCACCAGAGATAACAGCCTGACACAATGTTATTTTACTGTGCTCATTTAATCTCACTTTGAACTCTTTAAGTGAAGCAGCAGAGAAATTCTGTGGAATTCAGTCAATTCCACGTCCATGTTTGAAAGTTGGACATATTGTTTATTAAATGTTAATAAAATGTTGTTATTATAATTCTTACTGGCTCAGTGGACTGAGGCTCTGTCACTATGATCTGAGAATTGTGAGTTTGAATCCTGATCATGCTGCTTGCCATCAGCAGCCGGGGCCTGAGAGAGCAGAATTGGCAGTGCTGTCTCTGGGTGGGTAAGATGGCACTCTCTCCCCAGCACTAATAAGTAATGTCGGCTGGCTCAGGCTTCTGCCAGCAAGCCATTAGAATTGAGGATCCTGTACTCTCCTTCGAGTGAGTTGGCTGCCTGGTGGTGATGTATCGGCAGCAGTCTGAAAAGAGGCGGAGCTTGACTTGCGTCTTGACTTGCGTCAGAGGAGGCCTGTGATAGTCTGCACCCTCCTACAGTCAGAGACATTACAAGTGATAAGGAGAGTCAATGAACGGGCGGATTTGTTTGGGCGGCTAACAAACAAATCAGGGAGAAAACTAGGCAAAAATTAAATAAATATATATATAAATAACTTGTTGACATAAAAAACTAGAAGGTCTGAAGTGTTAGCTCAAACTGTGACACTGCTATATATTTGTTACTTTTTAAATGTTATTAAGCCCCACCCCTAAAAATGAAAAGAAGAAAGTGAAAGTAAACTGGTGGACAATCAGGGCTGGTGTTTGTTTACTTCCTCTCCCCACACTGCAAAAATGGAGATGTCAGTGAGTTTCTCATATTGTCTTATTTTCAGTTTTCTACCTTCTAGAAGAAAAGTCTTCATTTCTTCACCCATGTAGATGGTTTCAGCATTGCTCCAAAAGTCATTTCTTGCCATCTCATGGGTATTGTTTTAAACTCCACTTGCTGAATCAAGGACAGTGCTCTGATTTCTCACCTGCAGACTGAGAAACACAACAGATATCAGAGAATACATGTACTGCACTCCAGTTCTGTTAATCAGATCTCTAGGCCATACATTGATTTAAGAAACCTGAGTATGGACATAATTTTTTGGGGGGCGTGGAATGGGGGGATGTTGGTGCAGAGTGGACATGTCCCCTGTACTTTTTCAAAAGGCAGTTTTGGTCCCCTGCAGTTTTTGCCATCCAAAAACAGTATGTTATGCTCTATTAAATGGAAATGGGTCAAGCACTAGGACCCAGCGAAAAACAGGCTGCTCAATCTGAAGCCTGTTTCCCTTTAGACTGCCCACAAGCTTATCAATTGGCTCTGCCATTTCTTACTAATGTGTGATTGGCCATCGCTGCTGTCACTCCATCAAACAGCGTCTGGACTGGTGAACCGTTTTTTTCAAGTTGGCCAGCAGTGTTAGGTTTTGACATGCTGTATGTTTGTTGTGCCTGTCTGCCTGTGTTTTCATATTAAAATCCATTAACATTTGAATCTGTGTGATAGTTATTATTGGTATATTATTAATAGTGACTAGTAATTATTAATAAAATATAAATCATAATTTGTAAGCAATGTTTTATTATTTATTAATAATGAATAATTATTTATGTTCAAGCACCCCCCTGAATCAAGCCAGTTGTGTGTCCCCCACCTCTGAAATCTAAATTATAGAATACTCAGATCACATTATTAAGTGTGTGTAAATACACTTGATGATGAGTTGAATTGTTTGGATCAGTGTAGTATATTTTATGACTTCTTGAAGCTTCCATTAATATTTAAGTATACATCCTTCAAAGTGAATGCTATTAGCGTGGGTCCATCCTCCCCAACTCGAACCAGTGATCATTATTCCAATGTATTTATTACATGCATGTCTTTTATGGCCTTTATTTGAGTTTTATGGACATCAGACACAAAATTTGTGTAAATTCCTTTTTTTTCTTCGATTGTGTTGCTTTTAGGGATGCACATCTTCATCATTGAGGCTGATGAGATACTCATCGCAATGCACTGCTAACCTTTGAATGGATTTAAAGTTATGGCTGATTGGTGGTTACTCATATAAGCCTCTAAGTCAAGATTTATATGTTGAAAAGTAGGCTGTCTGCTTGGACGTACTGGTGCCTTCAGCAAAAGCCCTTTATATATGTGTGAGAACTTTCTTGTTCTTATCTCTCAGGCCCGTCAGCAGCCCTATCTGGCTCTGTCAGACCCAACAAACCGAAGCCATTGCGTAAAGCTGTCAGTCATGTTGGAAGGCCACATTTATTTGTCTGCTCTGACAGAGTGAGTTAGAGGTCTGCTGATATACGTCCATGTTAACAGGACTTGCAGGACCCGGGCGGAAAGCTTCAGAGGCCAAAAGTAAACTGTGTGTGTGTAAATTTGACCTTGCTTAGGCAGTTTAACTGCCCTATTGTTACTGTTTAAAAAAACCACAACCTGCACTGAGCTCTCCAGCCATGAATCTCTCTTGTCAACTGTGCTGACAGAGAGCACTCTGTGTGCCGCTGTGTCTGTGTTTTTGTTTGTGCTTTTTTAGATATAGATGTCATCACTTGTTAGTGGAACAAAAGATTAGTTTAGGTGTAGAAATGTTCTTAACTTTAATGTAACATGACATTATTATTTGGATATTGTTTTATGGGTCCAGTCATCAGTAAACGCTCACACAGTGGTAGATGGCTTTGTCAAATGCTGCAAAAATGATTAATCAACAATGCAGTATATGATCCGTCCATCCATCCATCCATCTATCCATCCATCCATCATCTTCCACTTATCCATATCTGGGCTGTAAACCCAAGTAAAGTAGACCAAAACCTCCCTCTCCCCAGCCACCTCTTCTAGCTCATATTGGAGGATTCCAAGACCAGCTGAGAGATATAATCTCTCCAGCGTGTTCTGGGTCTTCCCCAAAGTCTCCTTCCACCTGGACATGCCCAAAACACCTCACCAGGAAGCCCAGATAGCATATGCATGTGGGCCACATCTGGCTGAGAAATGACACTGCTGGCCCACTGTTGGCATGGCAAACTGCATGTGAGCCAAATGTGGCCCTTATATGAAAATACACATTTGGCCCTCATGTACCATTACAGATGTGGTCCACTTCTGGCAGAGATATGGCAGTGTTACCTACATATGAGTCGTCAGTGGCCCACATATTAAAACACCTATTTGGCCCACATGTTCTAAAACAGATGTGGTCCACTTCTGGCAGAGATATGACAGTGTTACCTACATATGAGCCATCTGTGGCCCACATATTAAAATGCTTATTTGGCCCACATGTTCTAAAACAGATGTGGTCCACTTCCAGCAGAGATATGGCAGTGTTACCTACATATGAGTTATCAGTGGCCCACATATTAAAACACTTATTTGGCCCACATTTTCTAAAACAGACGTGGGCCACTTCTGGCTTAGAAATGGTACTGTTGGCATGGCAAAATCATGTGAGCCAAATGTGGCCCTTATATTGAAAATACACATTTGGCCCTCATCTACCATAACAGATGTGGTCCATTTCTGGCAGAGATATGGCAGTGTTACCTACATTTCGCTGATATGTGACCCACATCCTGCAACTGGGAGTGGTCTGCCCAAGTGCTATCAATCCATGTGGCAAGTGGGCCAAATGAAATGGGGGATGAAAGCCAGATGTTGCCAGAATAATATTACTATCTGGAAGGTGTCCAGGAGGCTTCCAAACCATCTCAACCACCTCAACTGGCTCCTCTCAACATAAAGGAGCAGTGGCTCTACTCTAGTCTTTCCTGGATGTCCTAATCTCTAAAGAAGAGCCTGGACACCCTGCAAAGAAAGCTCATTTCAGCTGCTTATGTCCGTGATCTCATTCTTTCAGTCACTACCCGAAGCTCAGGGCCAAGTGGGGGTTGGAACATAGACCGCCCGGTAAACACCAAAAACAGACCAGTACAGAGCCTGCATGACTGTGGAGGCTGAATTGATCCACCTCCTGCTCCCTCACTCATGAACAATGCAGTATATGATCAATGTCTACTTTCCAGGGATGTTTTTCCACTAGATTGAGGAGCATTGCTGTGAAGATTTGATTGTATTCAGCAACAAGAGTGTTAGTGAGGTCAGGATGTTGGATAATCACCACCTCAATTCATCATCCTCAACTCATACCTAAAGTCCTGAATGGAGCAGCATCATTCCAGAAAACACAGTTTCACTGCTCCACAGCTCAGTGCTGGTGGGTTTTATACCCCTCTAGTTCCCCAAACTATTAAACCATAACTCAGTTTGATTGTCTTTATTCGGCCCAATTTTGGCCAAAATTAGAGTTGAAACATTTATATGATAGATTGCATTTGGGCCAGCCCAGAGCTCAAATGCCATGACAAACCTTAAACATGTCAGCTAAAACTGGACCACTTATGGCCCACAATACACCAACCACTGCCATAACGGACCCCTAAGTGCCTTAAGTGGACCGTATTATGTCCAGAACTGGTTGCTCTCTGGGTTTTCACTGCATGAAACTGTGTGGTTACTTACAAACCTTAGATTAGAGAGTTATGTCAAATGCAGAGAGTTTTTTTATAAAATATAATCTGTTATTTGAGTGTAGAAATTGCTATATAATGGTCTGCCTGGCCTACAGGCTGAATAATTGTAATATTGATGCAAAACACTCAAACACACACAGCAGTAATTACTGAATATCACAACACTGTTAACTGTGATATATTTTATATTCATTACAAATAAAATGACATATTCAAGTCTTTTTGTTTTAATAATGCAATTCATGAAAATCACAAACCAACCCAGAATCTCAATTTTTTAGAATATTTCATTTGGATTTTTGAGTAAATTACTATTCAAACAATATCAACATTAAAACAAAAAAAGCTTAAAATATAAATTTTTATATTCACTTTGTGTATATGTGTATGTGTACTGAATATAAAATATATGGCAGTTAAATGACTGGAACTAAATTATGAACACAAATGAACTTTTTTCCACAATATTCTATTTTTTGGAGATGTCAGTGTCAAATAACAGTACTGCATGATGTTGCTTTGATAAGACATACAGTGGTAACCCTACTTACGAGTTTAATCCGTGCAGGAGCCGAGCTCGTTAGCTGGTTTCCTCGTTAGCTGGATGCATTTCCCCCATAAGAATACATATAAAACTGATTAATCCGTGGCAGCCGGCCAATATACAGTATACTTTAATATGCTAAATAATGTGTTTATATGGGTTTTTAAAACATAAACGAGACGACAACGGTGCTCGTGTAGGCTGGTGGCTAAGGAGGACAGGAGGACGGGTGTACGTGTATGGCATGGTTACACTTATCATATGAAAAGTAAAAGTAAAATGTATCTAACTTTCTTGTTCACTACCTTTTGCTGTCTTTGTGTCACTTTCACTAGCACTTTCACTTTCACTGGACAGCAGTCAAAGGTAATGACTGACTTCTTCTACACTAGCATCTAGGAGATGCTACGACCGCAGCGCCCCTAGTGGTTGGCATACTTGAACAAATTTACGCTACTCGTTACTTGGAATTTTATTCGTTACCTGGAACAAAAATATTCAAAATTTTACTCATTACCTGGAATACTCGTTAGTAGGGATGCTCGTAAGTAGGGATACCACTGTATATGTCACCAACTTTCAAGACTGATACAAATTGAGATCTTATCTCAGATTATAAAAATATTAATTTACTGACAAAAATCTACAGATTTAAGCTGTTTATGAACTTTTTAAGACAGAACACCTGCTGTGTTTCCAAGAAAGTGATTGGTAGATGCTGAAAATGTCATTTGAGACAATAAAAGTCCACAATTAAAGATTTTTCTTTTACAGAAATAGCATTTATGCTTAGTCTCCATGTTTTGTGTGTGTGATCATCAGGACAAAACGTTACCTTAACGCAACACCACGCAAGTGGGTTAAAGTTCAACAGCAGTTAAAGTGTCTTCCACTTATTTAAACAGAGGAGCAACCTGACACACACAGATGGACCAAGCTGTCAGTGTTTTGATCATGCTGATACCTTCAGATATCGGAAAGACTTGATAAGAGTTACGAAAGACCTGCCATTAGTGAGAAATAACATTCTTTTGATGCTGGTGTGCAGGAGATAGTGCTCAGAGTGATAAGGAGAATACAGAGATAAGCTCACTGTGATCTCTGGAGCAAGCCTAACATTTTAACAAATGATTCTCCTCACCCATCTCTCAGATCAATTCACTCTTATCAACATCGGAAGTGTTTAGCACTCCCACATTTCAACTCACATCTACTAATAAATCTGAATATGAAAACAAGAGTATCAGGCCTCACAGAAATCACCAGCAACAACAAATAAGAGCGTATAGTGAACTGTTATATGAATTGGCCTCTCCTCTAATAGAAACTCAGTAACACTTTACAATATGGTTCCTTAATGAATGCTTAGTTACTTGCAAACTAAGCACATAGTGCCCAGGGATTGAACTGGCAACCTCCCATGTTTCAGTGTATGGTTGAAAGGTTATTATGGTCAGGTAATGTTGGAATTGTGAAAATGACTTTTTTCACTTATTGTATTAGCTACTAGTTCAAAAAGTAAAATGTCATATTTTATATACATTACATGTAAAATGACAACTTCCAAAGCTGTTCTGTTCTTGTTGATGCTGTTTGAACAGTAATTTATTCAAACTCTAAATTAAATATTCCAATAACGAGATTCCGACTGTTTACCTTTTTGAATGAAATTATAAACACAAATCAACTTTTTCATTCATTCTGTGCTTTTTAGATTAGATTCAACTTTTTGTCAATGTGATTACACACAACAAAATTTGACTTTTAACCCATCCATGCAGCGAAACACACACTAGTGAACACACTAGGCTTTGAGAACATGTGCCTAAAGTGGTGAACAGCCCTATTCATTGTGCCTGGGTAGCATTTGGGGGTTAGGTGTCTTGCTCAAGAGCACTTCAGTCATAATCTGTCTGGGGTTGGAACCAGGAACCTTATGGTCACAAGACCAGATTGCTAATCACCCTGTGTCCTGGGTAGCCTGTCATCTACTGACATCAGTACAAAGAGAGTCAAATCCCATCTGATATTTATAGTAAACTGAGATGCTTTGGCGGCACGGTGGCTTAGTGGTTAGCACGTTCGCCTCTCAGCGCTGAGGTCTTGGGTTCGAGTCCACATCTGAGCGGAGTTTCCATGTTCTCCCCGTGTCTGTGTGGGTTTCATCCGGGGTCCCCGGTTTCCTCCCACAGTCCAAAAACATGGAGATCAGATGGATTGGATACTCTAAAATTACCCTGGTGTGTATGTATGTATGTATGTATGCCCAGATATGGTTGGCACTCTGTCCTGGGTGATCCCCTAGTGCTCGATGCAGTCCTCCAGGTGGACGGTTGCTTCCGGTTGAGAGTACGCTGTGCCTGATTGGCTGCCACTTCTCACCAGTGTGTGTAAATGGAGTGTGTTGATTGTAAAGCGTCCTTGGGTGTCTAGAAAGGCGCTATATAAGTGTAATGTGTATGTATGTATGTATGTATGTATGTATGTATATATGTATGTATGTATGTATGTATGCTGGGGCTGTCTTACTGCTGCTCCCATGCCTGTTTACCTTCTGGCTCTCTCCTTTTAGGTAGGCTGTAATACATAGTTCTGGCAGAGTCAATAGCCACACTCTGATTAGCCTCATAATCTTTGTACTCTATAAACCCAAACAGAACTAATTCCATTTTTGTCTTTTTCCCAGTGAGTGATTGCCCACTGGTCCATCCCAGTGCTGATCTCTGCATGATGCCACCTTAGACCAGCTGCCCACCAACAACCAATTACTGCGGCCTGCTCCAGATGCCCTACACTACTGATAGCAATCAAGTTTATGTGGACTTTACTGGCTGCTACCTTTATCATCATTCCTGTTTCATTACTGTCACCATATCAGTACCTGAACACTACAACAGCATCATAGGAGTATGTGATTTATCAAGAACTTGATAAGAAACCAGAGGAGTCTGGTTCCTTTGAAGGTTTCTTCCTTGAGCTCTGAGGGAGTCCTGTCACTGTGGCCATTGGCTTGCTCACTGTGGGATGTGGTGTTTGTTATTTCTAACCCTGTAAAGCTGCTTTGTGATATCAGTTGTAAAAAGCGCTTTATAATTACATTTGACTTGACTTGACTGATACAAGACTCAAGCTGAATGGAATTTGTGCAGCAATCTAATTAATGACATCACTTTGTCGAATATTGTAACAAACGTTCCTAGCCTCCTAAGGGTTAAGAATACTGCATGGAAGCACTGGCTGTGCAGTTGTTCTCTAACAGCAGGAAACAGACCCTGTAATGAGCTTTAATTACTGAAATACTGAACTGTTGATTTAAGGAGCTAATAAGGCAACATTCTGTTTTCATTTCCTCAAAAGGGACAACTCTGAATGAACCCAAAGACCTGAGCTGTGAGGTCAGGACAGAGTCGCTCTTTACAGCTCTCTCTCTCTCACTCATCCTTCATTCTCCCTCCATTCCTTTTTTATCTCTGTTTGTTTGGATCTGTGGGGTCATTAGGTGACTAAACATTTGCTGCACCACAAAGGCCGGGATGGTTAATATGTTTCAGCACTTCCATTAGCCAACGTGTGTGTGTGTGTGTGTGTGTGTGTGTGTGTGTGTGTGTGTGTGTGTGTGTGTGTGTGTGTGTGTATGCGGCCCTTCCCTTCTGCATTTCAGCACTGACAGTCATATCAACACTCTTTTAGACACAGAGAGAGAGAGAGAGAGAGAGAGAGAGAGAGAGAGAGAGAGAAAGAGACAGAAAAATGGAGAGAGATGGAGAGTGGAAAGAAGAGGCAGAAGAGCATGATGGAGAAACAACAAGAGCAAGAGAGTTTATAGTGAATGAGATAGTTTGACAGAGATAGAGAGTGTAAAGGGAGAGAGAGAGACAGAGAGAGAGAGAGAGATAGAGAGAGAGAGAGAGTCTGGACACAGATGTAAAATGCTTCCTGCTAACGTGCCCAATCTTGCCCCCATCAGATCATTATCAGCAGTGGGAAAGAAAGGGAAGTGTGGGCTGAAAAGGGAAAGAAAAGGGGAAGAAAGAGCCACAGTGAGTGAAGGAGAGAAAGAGCAAGTGGCCAGTGTCAGCGGACAGTGGTAAACGCTGTGATGGAATGATCTAACAGTGTGTGTGTAAGAGAGAGAGAGACTGAGAGAGAAACAGAGAAAGAGAGAGAGGTGTGTGTTGGAGAGAGAAAGAAAGAAATAAAGAGAGAGAGGTGTGGACGTGTACCAGGTTTATGCCACATTGTACATACATACTGAACCTACACATTACACTTATATAGCACCTTTCTAGACACTCAAGGATGCTTTACAATCGACACACTTCTTATACACACACTCCGGTGAGAAGCGGCAGCCAGTCACGCACAGCGTACTCTCAACCGGAAGTGACCGCCCACCTGGAGGACTGCATCGAGCACTAGGGGGATCACCCAGGACAGAGTGCCAACCATATCTGGGCAAACATACATACATACATACATACACAGACATACACATTCATTCACACACACCAGGGTAATTTTTAGAGTAGCTAATTCACTTGATCTCCATGTTTTTGGACTGTGGGAGGAAACCAGAGTCCCTGGAGGAAACCCACGCAGACACGGGGAGAACATGGAAACTCCGCTCAGATATGGACTCAAACCCAAGACCTCAGCGCTAAGAGGCGAACGTGCTAACCACTAAGCCACCATGCCACCCATTGTACAAACTAAAACTTGCTGGCACACTGATGTTGCAGGGTACTTTCATTGTCATTGGAAACATAAGATGAAGACATATACAGTTGCAAAAAAAATTATGTAAACCCTTTGGTATTACAAAAATTTCTGCTTAAATTGGTCATAAAATGTGTTCTTCTAAGTCACACAAATAGACAAACACAGTCAGCTTAAACTAGTAAAGCACAAACAATGATATAGTTTCATGGTTTTATTTAATACAACATGTAAACATTCACAGTGCAGCGTAGAAAAATTATGTGAACCTTCAGGCTAATGACTTCTCCAAGTGCTAAATGGAGCCAGGAGTCAGCCAACCTGGAGCCAATCAATGTGATAAGTTTGGATGTTTTAGTTAAAGCTGCCCTGCCCTATAAAAAAACACACACCAGTTTTGAGTTTGTTGTTCTCATGAAGCATTTCCTGATGGGAACCATGCCTCACACAAAAGAGCCTTTGTTCAAGAATTGCTGACTTGCATGAAGCTGGAAAGGGTTACAAAAGTATCTCTCAAAGCCTTGATGTTCATGTGTCTATGGTGAGATAGACTGTCTACAAATGGAGAAATTTCATCACTGTTGCTACTCTCCTTAGGCATGTTCATCCTGTAAAGATGACTACAAGAGCAACAACAGAATGGCTTCAACAGAAGAAAGTCCACCTTCTGGAGAGGCCCAGTCAGAGTCATGACCTCAACCCAACGCTGTGGCAGAACCTCATCCTCTGAACTGAAGAGGAATGGTCCAAAATTAGATAGATGGATGGATGGATGGACCCCCACACAGAGAGACAGTGAGTGACAAAGAGAGAAACTTAGGCAGAGACATTTCACAGAGAGAGAGAGAGTCAGAGAGAGAGAGAGAGAGAGAGAGAGAGACAGAGACAGAGAGAGAGAGACAGAGAGAGAGAGAGAGACAGAGAGAGAGAGACAGAGACAGAGAGAGAGAC
>BRDA01089488.1:0-15557 GCA_036984385.1 Crenuchus spilurus
TTAATAGTGTTTATTGAGGTTGTTTATGGACTAATATCTCCTATTCTAGTGATTAATAGTGTTTATTGAGGTTGTTTATGGACTAATATCTCTTAATCTAGTGATCAATAGTTTTTATTGAGGTTAATTATGGATTATTATGGATCTTAATCTGGTGATGAATAGTGTTTACCTTATTCTAGATTAATGTTTATTGAGGTTTATGTTTATGATCTAATATCTCCTATTCTAGTGTTTATATAGTTTACAGCTTTAGTAAACTGCACTTTCTTATATACATTTGCTTTTCTACTTAAATATATAATCCAAATTGGAGTCCACTGCCTCAGCAAAACTCTAAAGGATGCTGTTTTCTACTTTCAGATGCCGTCTTTTTTACCTAAATTACAATCCACTCTAATTAAATTTTCTGTTCTTTCTATCTTTGTATTGCCGTCTTCTTTTCTTCTGAGGAAGTGATATAGGTTGCACATTCAAAGCATCAGTATAGAGCAATATTGTTGTCTTTTGATTAATATCATTCTGTTAATTTTATGTTTGACTGCGCAGTTCCAATTAGCCCCTCCTATGAATCGCAGAAGCAAATGAGTTCAAACAATCAGCTCGGCTTTTATTCCTGAGTGAATATGCCTATAAGTATTCATATGGTGCCTTGGTTAAAAAAACACAATGATTACATTAATATCCTGATAGTATGGCCTTATAATAGCTGTAGTAATATCCAATATGCCAAACGATAATACGCCATTGGTCATAATGCAAATTTGTCTATTTTGTCCTTTCTCACTGATAAATTTTCACTCTCATTTCTGAAATTACACACATAAAAAAGCAAAGAGGTATGTGAAATAGAGAGAGCCTCAACCCTTGGCATATTAATAACCTAATTTTATACTGAGAGAAAATTGTGCTTATAGCTTTTGTGCTTATTCTTCAAACTTTCCACAGAAAAGGGCAAGCAATGCAACATTCCATCCATTTCCACCCTGATCCAACTTGCTACAGATCATCTCAAGAGGCCAGCTGAGCCGTACCCACACTAATCCAGATGGTATAGCCCTTATAATGGCTATAATATATCCAGTGCTATTGGATGCAGCAAGACAAAGAACCAAAATTCAGCATTCTGATGACCATCCTGATCCAAAACATCACAGGTCATCTCAACAAGCCAACTGAGCTGGACCCACGATGATGCTCATGGAAATAATTGTGTGCCTTGTCCTCACTTCCCTTGTCTTCTGTGATAGTGTCAGAACGCTGTGGTTGAGACAGTGGTCTCCATTTGAAAACTGACCCACAATAAACAAATGAATTCCACTCAGGGCTCTGACAGCTCTCTTTCCATTCGTACACTTGACATCAGAGGTGGTCATGCAATAACAATGTGCACTCATTTGAACAATGCCTGCAGCCTTTTATAATTAGATGATGCTTAATGAATGAGGCCCGAGATATCATGTGACAATTTCATTCCATATGAGCATTTGCCTGGAATAAAATATTGACAAATCCTCATGAGTTTCTTTGCTCGTCTACTGCATCATGAATGAGTAAATGTTTAGATTTGTCAGAACTTTGGGTGAGTCATATAGCAGCATCAAGTCTATTAACAGGACACACAATATTTACTTCCTTGCTTGTTTTTTTACAGCGTTTTTCTCAACACTTCAATCAACACCGATGGTCAGCATCTACCAAAAGCAGCCCGATTATTTATGGACTAATATCTCTTAGTATTTAGTACTGTTTACTGAGACTGTGGACTAATATCTCTTAGTATTTAGTACTGTTTACTGAGACTGTTTGTGGACTAATATTTCTTAGTATTAATACTGTTTACTGAGAGTGTTTGTGGACTAATATCTCTTAGTATTAATACTGTTTACTGAGACTGTTTGTGGACTAATATCTCTTAGTATTTAATACTGTTTACTGAGACTGTTTGTTGACTAATATCTCTTAGTATTAATACTGTTTACTGAGACTGTTTGTTGACTAATATCTCTTAGTATTTAATACTGTTTAATGAGACTGTTTGTGGACTAATATTTCTTAGTATTTAATACTGTTTACTGAGACTGTTTGTGGACTAATATATCTTAATATTTAGTACTGTTTACTGAGAATGTGGACTAATATCTCTTAGTATTTAATACTGTTTACTGAGACTGTTTGTGGACTAATATCTCTTAGTATTAATACTGTTTACTGAGACTGTTGACTAATATCTCTTAGTATTAATACTGTTTACTGAGACTGTTTGTGGACTAATATCTCTTAGTATTTAATACTGCTTACTGAGACTGTTTGTTGACTAATATCTCTTAGTATTAATAATGTTTACTGAGACTGTTTGTTGACTAATATCTCTTAGTATTTAGTACTGTTTAATGAGACTGTTTGTGGACTAATATTTCTTAGTATTTAATACTGTTTACTGAGACTGTTTGTGGACTAATATTTCTTAGTATTTAGTACTGTTTACTGAGACTGTGGACTAATATCTCTTAGTATTTAGTACTGTTTACTGAGACTGTGGACTAATATCTCTTAGTATTTAATACTGTTTACAGAGACTGTGGACTAATATCTCTTAGTATTTAGTACTGTTTACTGAGACTGTGGACTAATATCTCTTAGTATTTAATACTGTTTACTGAGACTGTTTGTGGACTAATATCTCTTAGTATTTAGTACTGTTTACTGAGACTGTTTGTGGACTAATATTTCTTAGTATTTAATACTGTTTACTGAGACTGTGGACTAATATCTCTTAGTATTTAATAATGTTTACTGATACTGTTTGTGGACTAATATCTCTTAGTATTAATACTGTTTACTGAGACTGTTTGTTGACTAATATCTCTTAGTATTAATACTGTTTACTGAGAGTGTTTGTGGACTAATATCTCTTAGTATTAATACTGTTTACTGAGACTGTTTGTTGACTAATATCTCTTAGTATTTAATACTGTTTACTGAGACTGTTTGTTGACTAATATCTCTTAGTATTAATACTGTTTACTGAGAGTGTTTGTGGACTAATATCTCTTAGTATTAATACTGTTTACTGAGACTGTTTGTGGACTAATATCTCTTAGTATTTAATACTGTTTACTGAGACTGTTTGTTGACTAATATCTCTTAGTATTAATACTGTTTACTGAAACAGTTTGTTGACTAATATCTCTTAGTATTAATACTGTTTACTGAGACTGTTTGTGGACTAATATCTCTTAGTATTTAATACTGCTTACTGAGACTGTTTGTTGACTAATATCTCTTAGTATTAATACTGTTTATTGAGACTGTTTGTTGACTAATATCTCTTAGTATTTAATACTGTTTAATGAGACTGTTTGTGGACTAATATTTCTTAGTATTTAATACTGTTTACCGAGACTGTTTGTGGACTAATATCTCTTAGTATTTAATACCCTTTGCCGAGATCGTTTGTGGACTAATATCTTTTAATATTTAAAACCGTTTACCAAGATAGTTTGTGGACTAATATCTCTTAGTATTTAATACCATTTGCTGAGATTGTTTGCGGACTAATATCTCTTAGTATTTAATACCGTTTACCGAGATCGTTTGTGGACTAATATCTCTTAGTATTTAATACTGTTTACCAAGATCGTTTGTGGACTAATATCTTAGTATTTAATACCATTTACCGAGATCGTTTGTGGACTAATATCTCTTAGTATTTAATACTGTTTACTGAGATCGTTTGTGGACTAATATCTCTTAGTATTTAAAACTGTTTACCAAGATCGTTTGTGGACTAATATCTCTTAGTATTTAATACTGTTTACCAAGATCGTTTGTGGACTAATATCTTAGTATTTAATACCGTTTGCCGAGATTGTTTGTGGACTAATATCTCTTAGTATTTAATACTGTTTACTGAGATTGTGGACTAATATTTTGTATTGTGGTGGTTTATAGTGCTAATTGAGTGTTATCTCAAATTCAATTGATTAATAGTATATTAAGGTTCCATCTGGGTGATGCAACAGCAGCTGGGTGTTAGACAGAGAGGAGAGAAGTGACTAAGCCTGGTTTTGAAGATGGAGATTATTAAGATCATAATATCATATATTTTGAACACCAAAATAATAGTGGGAATAACAACCCTCGGCTTAGGTGACACTAGCAAGACATTGTGACATGGAGTGCATTAGGTGATGGAATGTATCCAGAGGCACTTTCTGCCCATTCCAGCTGTGGTTTGTAGATTGCTGTGTACCACTGGCATTCCCCTCTGGCATCAATGGCCCATGGGGCACTACTGTTAGGCTGTTGGGAGACACTCATCAAGAAGTCCATTCTCAGTACAACTCACTATGGTAGCTGTAATACATCCCACAAAGTTAGAGGTTTCTGAGATGCTACCACCCTTCACCTGTTACACTATTATTATGCCCTTTTGGATATCAGTCAAATCACATTCTTTACTCATGATGACTGTTTTACACTCTGCTACAACTGACTGGTGTGCTTGTTTATTTGTACGTGTAGCAAGTGTGACATCACTGGCCGAGTTCATTCCAAACCAGTGGTGGTCATAATTTGGTGGCCTGTGATCCTGGAAATATGTCTAAATGAGCAAATGTATCTACATTTTTATTTAGGCTAAAGAAAGAAACTGACAAATGTCAGATGTAAAAAAAATCATATTTGAATGATGAATTGTTTAATATTCTAGACGTACTGTTCTGTACCTAGTCACTTCTACCTGCTACACACGTCTACTGGCTTGCAGTATATTTGCTGTACACTACTGTGTTTGAGACTTTTACTGCAGTTCCTGACATTTTCCTCCTTGGTGGTATTCATGAGATTAACGATATCCTCTAAATCCTCAGTTTACCCATAAATTAATGAGAGCACTGTTATTGCTGCACTCTTTTTGAGAAGTTGAATGTGCAGAGTGTGCAGCTGAGGGCTACATCTGTTCGCTTTGGGCTTGGCGTGGTTTTCACATAATGAGAAGTAGAGGGAACAGATCTTCATGCTGGAATTCTGAGCAGAGGCCCGTATAGGATGCTGGTGTGACAAGATGTCTTAGATGTGGTAGACTCTAGGGACCAGTTTTGAGGTGGAAGTAGCACTTGTCCTGTGGTTTGGGATGGCTGAGAAGAGACTTTCAGTGAAAGGATTTGCCATGAGCTGGACAGGAAGCCACCAGAAGCCCACTTGAAAGCTGACTTTCATCACTCTGTAGGACCCTTAAAATGGAAGATCATTGCAACTGCTCTGTTCTTGAAATTGAAGCTCATTGGTTGGTGATCATGGACCTTCTTTTCCTACTACTGTTTTTTTATGATTGTTTTTTAATGCATTGAGGATAAAGAGCACACTGGCTTTGCTTAGAGCTGTATAATGACAGCTCTGAGGCAATGCACCTGCTTCTAGTCAGCCCAGTCTTAACTCCTTATTTGTGATATAAGCACTAATTGGACTGGATTAGTTTATCAGGGGACATGCTTTGTAACATTTTACAGGTCTCACCAGAGTTGAAACTCCTGCATTAAATGACTACAGGATGATGGGTTTCTGAGGGTTTATCAGAGAAGATCTAAACTAAGGAGAACTTAGCACTTGTTGTCCTGGTCGGTCAGAATCTAGGAGCACTGCTAAGTCCAAAATGTATGGGATCCTATGGAGCTTTAATGCAAAACTGTAATTTCAAAATTTTTAATCTTAATACTCACTAATGCATATAAAACAGTTCAGCACCACTTTCATGTTGTCAAATGTCTTTAAACACCAATTTTAAGACTTTAAAACAGTGACTTGGCTCTGCTTTGCTAATCAATTAGCATGCATTAGCCAACACGCTAATGGATTACTGCATAAACTTAGACAAACACAATGATGATAGCTTCATAGACCTTCTTATGTTATATTTGTAAATGTTCTAAAAAAATGTAAATGTTGCATAAAAAAATAGAAAAAGATTTAAACATTGTTTTGCTCCCTAGATGTTTTTGCCTGGATGTTTAAGCAATGTTTTGCTTACTAGAGGGCACTCTCTAGTCTTTAGCTTCACTAAAGATAAAACTTTTTCATCTGTAATGTGGTAATTCAACCTGTAATTTAGAACATGGTGAACAACACATAAAATAACATAGAAGCTCATGCAAAAGGCAAAATTACCCCAAAACCCCCTGTAATTTTAATCCAGTCTGAATAGTCATATTAATTCGAGTGTGTATTTCTCGACAGTTTTTAGATTTAGATTGGATTCAATTACTTGGGGTTAACCAGACTAACCATAACCATAACCAGATTAGCCTTAACGTTCTCCCTAATCCTAACCCTAACCTTTACAATAAACCTAACAAGGCTAATCCTAGCCATAGTCTGAGTAACCTAAGTGAGATATAATTCAATAGCAATGCTTAAAACATTAGCAGTGTAGGCTCATAACAATGTCTAGCTTCATTGATTGTTTGACACCAAACAGTTAATCCAAGCAGAACACTACAAACATTCAGAATGCAGTACTCAGTAACGCTAATAGATTTGTAGTCTATTAAGGATCAATGTTACTTAATGATATAAAAAGCTTGAGGTTGTTCCCATTGAAAAAATACAATGTGGATCAAATTCTGTAGGTTAATTCCCTATAAGACTTGTTAGCCATGTGTGTAAATCTCACAGAGCTAATGAGGGCTTCCTTAAACACAGTATATCCAGAATTGTTCAGGCATCCCTTCCAATTAGTGAATTCAGATACTCATTACTGACACAAGTGTTCAACTGCACACATACAGCTTGTATGCATTGTAAAGCATTTTCAATAGAATAGGACACTCTGGAGCAGCCATACATGGTCTCCATGCCCAGTGCCAAGTATCAGCTAATACAAAGCCTCCCATCTTTGTGCTGTGGAGCAGGAGAACCGCATACTGGTAGAACTTAATTCAGTACCTTTGGGATGAGCTGGAGTGGCAGTACCTGCTCTCATAGCAATCAAAATCTCATAGAAATGTTGTAACCACTAGTGTAAGGTCTGCCCAAAAGACTCCAACCTGGTATTAATATTTCAGATGAAATGTATGATGAGCAGGTGTCTACAAACCTTTGGGTAGGTTGTTTAAAATGATCAAGAAATCTTTTCAGAAGACGAATGAGGTTGTATTACGATGTTTCAAGGATATGCCAAAACGATAGCTACTCTTTATCTCCCAGGTGCAAATGTGGGGCCCATTGGAAGGAAGATAAGCACTGAGAATTGGTATCTCACTTTCTGTCTTGTGGAAAATATCTATTACTTTGTCTTCAGCTAGTTAAAGATCCATGTGATAGTGATTTTTGCTCGCAGGCCAACTTAATGATGTTCTGATTGTTTAGTCAGGAAAGGGTCCATGACATCAATTAAGCAAGATGCTTCAATGAGGCACGCTCCGCAAAACTTCTGAAGCTAAAAGCACAGCATCTCCAGCGCCTCAAGGGGAAGGATATACTCTTTTCAAGCCCAGATGGTAAAGGAATTGAGCCTTTCATGGTCACTTTTTATCTGATTAAACACATGGGCTTAGTTCTCCTTTGCCCTCAACAGATTTTAAGCTAATATTAAAGGGAGATACAATGGGGGTCATCTTCTGTCGATGTGCATGGACACCTCAGCAAGCTTTTCCTATTACTCTTTCATGACTTCTTTTTCACATTTTGCTTTGAAGTTGCAGACGATAACGTCAATTCCGATGAGGCACACATGAAACCAGGTAAGGATCGTTTGAAAGAAAGGGAATTACATGGGACCCAATGTCAGAGGCCCTTTTCTGACCAAGTAGTCACAGTTGCTTTTCCGCTTCTGCTTTATTTCCCTCCTGCCGGGTCTACCTGGGTTTGATTCTCTTTGTTCGGCATCGCCCCAGGCTAATGTACAAATGCACCGTGTCAAAGAAAAGGCACCGGTGTGAGTCATACTGCAGTGAGGCCTACAGATACCTGTGCTCTGTCTATAGAGAAAACCCACAGCCACAAGCCGGCACCTTACACCGCATGGGATGCTGATGCAGCATACGAAATAGAGCAACTTTAGTTGGCAAAGTTTCAAGGACCTGAAGATATGGATTCCAAAAAACAACAACAGAATCAACGATTCTGCGTTTCCTCTTATGCCCAGTTGGCATGTTAGTGCTGTTGTAGAAATCTTCCACAGAGAGAAGCGCAGGATTGTGTTACTGTGGAGCTTTGGAGCAGCACACCTTCATAGCGTTTCTAGTGTAGCAAAATCCCACTAATTGCTGCTGTTTACTTGCTGCTTTTTAGCACTAAAGAAAGAACAGATGTGTTGGCAGCCTTGTTTCTTCTCTCTCTCTTCCTCACCTCTCCAGCTTATTTGCATATGCATAAACAAACAAACAAACACATGTACAAACAAATAGTAAACAGCCATCAGGTGTTGATAGCGGTTTCGTCTACTGCTGATCTTCAACAAATTGACTCATCAGTTGTGTTCTAGGTCAGCTAAGGTTTGAGGGTGAGTTACAACGTAGCACTGTAGATGTCTCTGCAAAGTGAGGGCGTAGGGGACTAACCGTGACCCTGATAAGGATTAAGCGGGTGGGATAATGGATGGATGGAAGTTTGAAGAAAAGTTCTGTTTTAAAGACACAGTATGTCGTTTCCAGCGACATTTAGTGGTTTAGTGTCCATATTGCAACCAACTGAAAACTATTTCCACAGCGTCCCCCCCCCACCCTTTCAAACACAAAGAAATCTCTACGGTGGCCGTAAGGTGTCAAATCTTTGATACTCCTGAACGCAATGTCTAATAGCAGCTTTAGAGCTAGTGCTATGTCAAGTGGTAAGATTAATTTTAATTAGAAATTTAGGAAATGTAATATGTAAAATATTATTGTTCATGTCTGTTCCCTCATTTGTTTCCAATCACTGCCCCTCCTCTGTTTGTCATTGTCTTTGTCAGTCATTAAATGTTGTTTACGCTAACATTGATATTAGTGCTTGGTGTTACATGGAAGTGTCAGTCTGTACCGTTTGATTGATTTCTACCAGAGTTTTTAGTTTCTGTTTTGTGTTGTTCACAACACAAGTTGTGTTGAGGGGGTGCCAAGATTTAGGTGGTAGGCGGGGCTCCGACCCTGATCGTTACCCTAATGAAACCAGTTCCAAACCAGAATGCCACCCTTTGAACTGGGGAGAGGTCTTTGTGCCTCAAATTAGGGAGATGATTTGAGTTAACCATGAGACACAAGTTCAAGGCCATTACAGGTCTTGGTGTGGGTTTAAGAGCTGTATACAGCTATACAATAAGTTTGAGAGATAGTAATCAAGAACCATTACAGACAAAGCACAACTGTAGGCAACAAGACTCCAGAATCTCATTTACACTGAGGGTGTAAACTCCTGATACCTACTAAGCAAAAATTGGTTCACATTCTTTCGACAGGAGGAGCTGAGTCAGATACGTGTTTATCTTATCTGCAGAATTTTTGAAGCATATATATTTCATGACTTGAGAAAGGTCCAAGGTTCTGTCTTACTATGCTGGATCCGAAGCCAAATGTGCTCTGTTTACTGTTTTGCTTGTAATAACGATCTGGCAAATAGACATTCTTCTGGAAGAAGTCAACTGTGGGGGGCTGGGGGAGCTATCAGACATTTGCTCAACACCAACAATGCCATCCATCCATCCATTATCTTCCATATAATCCTGATCAGGGTCATGGTGAGTCCCCCACCTCTTTACCAGGTGCAATTCAGGGCATTATACTATTTTATCTAAACCAGGACAGGGCACCTATCCATAGCTGGGCACACACTAGTAAATTTAAAGTACCATTCATCCCAATGTTTTTGGACTGTGGGTGGAAACCAACAATCCCATATACACCAAAAGGCCAAATACTATGGACATTTATACATAGACACGCATTGGCTTCTGGATTGTACATCAGTGCCACTGCCACATTGGTACTGGCATCTGAACTGAACTGAAAAAGATGCCTCAGTTGTGAGCAGCTTGAGGCTGTACAAACCATTTTAAATCCAAACCAGATCTCAGGGAATTACTATTCAAAACAGTTTTGGGCAGTGTTTGGGTATTTTGATGTTATGTTGATCTGACTATCTGGTTATCAGAGTCTGTTATTAGCTAAAATTAATGTTTATAAAGTTGACACTTTATAATAAATCACATAAACGTAATTGCCTGTAATCAAGGTTTTCAAGCATACTGATGTTTTTCTCCAAATTGATTTTAGAGCTTGGCTGAATGACTGATGTGAGTCTGACTGTAGTTAACTGTTCTCTGCCGTGGGCAAAAGATCTGCGACAGGTTGGTCCATCATTAAAGATGGGCCACAATGTAAAATCTTTAATCACATTTCATATACTGTAGTGTTGTTTACCTTTCTTACTTTGAACACCGATGGAGTACCGGGAATTTTAGGCTTATGCAGCAAAAGATGCTCACAAATATGAACAAATTCCAGTGCCTTTCTCGGTACCTGCTGCTCTTGGACTTGGTCCAAGGGAAATAAGCCAAATTCATGCTTGACAAATGTGCTTAACAAGTTTTTACAGTTCCTGTTCCACCATGTTATAAATTCAGTTCTTGTAAGCCTAATTTTGATACACACTCCTGTCATGAGTGTGTAGCAGTGATTACAAATAACAAGATTTAGAACTGGAGACAAAACTTTTTTGGTACCCTCTGTAAAATAACAAAGACTCGTTGAAATCGATTGAAAAATGTACGTTACAGAGGTTTTTATCAAGAAAAGGGCATCTCTCTCATTTCATTGCGTTTGTTCACAAATCAAGGTTGGCACCATTGATGTGGTGGATGTGTTAAAAGTGCAAACCAGTGTGCTTGCACAGAGACGTGTAGAGTAACACAAACACTAGGGGGCACTGAGTCCATGTGGCCAAAGAGGTGGGCAACTAGGTCCCCAAGGAGCAGTTGATTGTTAGGTGCCTGGCTCGAGGGCACTTTAGTTATGTCCTGCCAAGGGATCAACCCAGCAACCTTCTGGTCACAAGTCCCTAACCAGCAGGCCAAAGCTGCCTCAATGGCTGGTGTATCAGCAGAGGCTGAAGTGGTCTGAGTGGCATCTACGTGTGATTAATCCCCCAAAACCATCGAACCAGTGCACGGCTCTAAAACCCAGTACCCTCAAGGCCTGACATGTTCTTACTTAGCCTCACAACTCCCGTCCTAAACTTTGGACTCCAAACATGGTTTGGCTGATTGACTACCTCTAAGGGTGGCAGTTTTTCACCAAGCTGTTCATTTAAACATGCGGAGGAAGCTTCTCCCAGGACCTTCACGGCCCTCTCACTTTCTCCTTCAGATCTGAGAGAATCCAGGCTCTTTTCAGCCTCTTTCTGAACTGTGAGGGAGGCTCGCAAACCTCTCAAGCCCCCGAGGAACGCTCTGAAGATGCAAATGTCTCAGTCTCCTCAATCATAAAGCTGTGGTTTCTTTTCTTCAATGCAGATCCAAGACATTTGCTGACAGCTTGGTCTCCTTTTTTTTACTAGCAGTGCTTTAGGGAAGGAACCTGAGTTTGCTCGGCTGCACTTCTACTTGTACAGGCGCACTAATACTTGCCAGATATTATTATGTCACATTTCTTACTCGTCTTTTTTCATGAGACGGTGAATGCCAAGAGAGACAAAGAAATAGAGAGACAATGGGAATCAGTGCTGTGATTCATGTGCAGTAGCTTTTTTCCCCTCTAAGTTAACTGGCCTTTACCTAAGAGCGAGAGTCTAATCACAAAATCGTTTAAAATTGCTTTCTTCTTGCGTGCAAAGCCAAGGGATTAATTGTTCTTTAAGATACATAAATGGAAATAAATTAAAGCGTTAAAGGGTGAATCTTTACTGCTTCTTTATTCTAAGCTTGGCTTTAAGTGGCTGGAGAGAGCTGTCACGCATACAGATTCACTCTGTAATTGTTTCCAGACTTTTCAGACGTCGAGGTTTTTCTGCTGAACTTTGCACAGAACACTGCGTGATTGCTTCTGCAAACTAACGACAGTTTAAATGGTGAATCATTATTGTTGCTCATGTGATGAAAAGATAACTCATGCAGGTTTTCAGAGCGTGCTCAATACTTGTTTTCTGCTTAGCCGTTGAAATCTGGTTGAACTGCAAAATGTGCAATTAAGCACATCCTGAGTAACCTTCAGAGCATCTGGACCACTTCCCTCACTCCACATAAAGAGCTCCTAAATCAAACAAAGTGTGGCTATTACGTATATACACTCACCGCCCACCTGCCTTGTATTACCAGTTCACTGGCCACTTTATCTTTGAATGGGGAGAGACCACTGCACGTTTTGTATTTGACAACACTTATGCTAATCTGCACATACATCAGTGAAAGACTATGACAAGCCTGCCCCCCACCAAACACCTTTACTTATATGCTGAGGGGCGGGACTTCCCTACTACAGTCGCCATGTTGATCATTACAGCCGGTACCATTTATATTTCAAGCAGTGACCATAATCCTCTTTACATAACATCTCTGGGTATATACCCATTGGCATAGTGCCAGTGTTGGCACCAACATCTCAAATAGGTGCTCCACCACAAAAAAAAAAAAGGTTTCTCAAATGTAAAATTGCTGTCAACTTTTATTTATGGTAATACTTTTTATTAACAGTTTTAAACAATACACAACCACCACAAATGTGGTTTCCAACAATCTTATTTGTTATTATGTACCTTAGCAACCACCTTGGATTACAGCAACCACCCAGGAACACCTTAGCAACCACATGAAATAACATAGCAACCACCTAGCAAGACCTTAGCAACCACCACCTCAGATACCATAGCAACACCTTAGCAACCACCATGAATACCATAGCAACACCTTAGCAACCACCAAGGATACTATAGCAACACCTTAGCAACCACTTGGTAACACCATATCAACCACCACATATACCACAGGATCACTTAAAAACCATCTGGGATACCTTAGCGTGTTAGCCATGTTAGCTGCGCAACATCCTGCGTTTCCTTCAGGAAATGCACTATTTTAGTTTAAAATACAAAAGGACAAAGTAAATATTTTTCCATTTTGATCCAGTGGTAAACATGCCTCTGTCTGTCAGGAAGGGTGGACGCAGATGCAGCGTGGATTTTGACAAAACTTTATTTACAACTGAACTCAAAACTCTTAGCTATGAAACATAACTGAAACTGTGGCTCTGCTAACTTTGACTATACACGATCATGATGACAAATCAGTGGCATGGTTGACACTACAATGATGGATAAGAGCTGTGAGACACGAGGGAACCTTTAAACCAGACATAATCAGACAAGAGATATGGGAACAGGGCTGTGAAATCGCAAGCCAAACTAGATTTGATTGTTGTAAGTGATGAATATGATTTTGTAGAATTTGATTTTGATGACATTTGTAGTCTATGAACGTGATGAATTCTGCTGTGTGTGAAATATTTTCTTTGACTCTGTTTATAAAATATGTTTAAGTCTGTGCTTACTCCTGTCAGTCATTTCTTAAGCCCCTCCCCTCATCAACCCATTACTTCACCACTATTTGGGTTGCATCAGGCTGGGTAGGACAGGCAGGCAAGCAAATGACTTTATTATCATAACTTAACACAAGTACAAGGCAGCAAAATGCCCTGAACATTTACGAGAAGTGCACTAAAGCACTGTGGCCTAAAAGTTAGCAAAGCAGCTTTAGGATGAAAAGGTCACCGGTTTGAGCCCCAGAACCAGCAGGAAAATACATTCACAGCTGCAGTGCCTTTGAGCAAGGCACCTAAACCCAACTGCTCCCTGGGCTGTGCAGCAGGTGGTGGCCCACTGCACCAGGTATTTGTGTGCTCACTAGTGTGTGTGGGTGTTGTGCTCACTAGTTTGTGTGTATTCACTGTGCGGATGGGGAAAAATGCAAAGAAGAATTTCCCTAAGCAGATTAATAAAGAGTGTTTCTTCTTCTTTATATAAGAAAGTATAGTGACAGATGGAATACATGTAGACAATAATAGTGTTTCATTCAAATATACAGATATGTACTGTATGTCAGTGAGTGTTATGTACAGCAGAAATGTTTGCCTGTGTAATGGTAATGCAGCAGAAGTGTAACAGCTAAATAAATAGTGCAGATTATTTACTGCTGTACTGTATACAGGTTGTCTCTTGAGATGCTTGGGGGTAAAAAACTGGACCTGAGCTGACTGGTTCTGGCCAGAATGTTCCTGTATCTCCTCCAGGATGGCAGTGTGAGTCTGGTGGAGGGGGTCTCTGGTGAAATTGGTTGCTCTCCTCAGACAGCACTGCTGGCAAAGATCTCTGATGGCAGGGAGCTGGGCAGCAAAAGCACAAACTCAAACAACTACCGTTAAACAACAGCGAGGCTATCATTTTGAACACTGTCTTTACAGTTCCTGAGGTGGTTACTCAACAACACGTGCACCTCTGCTTAGTTAAGACAACATGGCAGAAGCCGGTTGGTGCTTTGGGCTGCAGGTGCAGGTACTGTGGGTAAAAAAAAAATCACAATTTATTACGAAAAAATGATGAGAAACAATAGTTCATGAAGTGAGTTTCCAATAAGGAGTGTATTACATGGTGATGAAGTCCTGCACAAAATTAAAAAATACAGTAGAAATACTCTGTATCAGACATTATCAATGAATTTGTAAACAGAGCTGCTGTTAGCAAATCAACACTAGTACAATCTCAAGCAACGTTAGCATAAGTTCAGACAAGGGTGAGTGAAATATTATCCTTTCTGTTGGCTGTAATGTTTTATTATTGCTTTCCAGTGGTGGACAAAGTACTCAACTCTAGTACTTAAGTAAAAGTATTGATACTCATGATCAAATTTTACTTAACTACAGTTTAAGTATTCAGAAGTACAAATTCTATTTTCTAATATCAGTACGTTGCTGTATTGTTTTGAGTGCTTTTACAGAACCTTGTAACTTGTAAACCACCTGATGATGTATTGACATGTAGAACCACTCTGCAACAAAAAGTCTACACCACCTGTAAAACTTAAATGCAGTAAAAAATACAACTATTTTTGTGATTTTTTATTTTTTTTTTTTCATTTATTTAACACAGAAGACTTTTAAACTGATATGAACAATTTTTTAGTCCTGAAATATCAAACATCGAGCTGAGATATAGCCATGGGTGCGGTGGTTTGTCCGCTTGACTTTCTCCAACCGTCTCCATTTGCTGATTTCTGTTTGAATGAAAGCGGGAGCTCAGCTCAAGTAATTCCAAATCCCAGGTGTGAGCAGAGACTGTGATTGGTTCCCCTTCTCGTGAGGAGCATAGCGTGTGGCCAATTGCATTTCAACAAAGAAAAACAACAACAGCGGACTACAAAGCTATGCTGAGCCAAAAGGAACGAGTAACCTAGAAGTCTCCTACAAATGTAGTGGAGTCGAAAGTACAATATTTGTATTTGAAATGTCATGTCATGTCACACGCCGTCATGGCTTCGTGATGGTAGGCTGCACAGATGAGTCACTTCTCTCCAATGCCATCTGTCTCTGGTTGCTTGT
>BRDA01089498.1:0-18591 GCA_036984385.1 Crenuchus spilurus
GGATGCCACACAGTGGTAAAAATGGCCTTGTCCCAACTTTTTGGGAATTTGTTGACGACATGAAATTTTGAAACAACATATTTTTCACTTAAAATAATACATTCTCTCAGTTTAAACTTTTGATCTGTCATCTGTCTTCTATTACAAATAAAATATTGACATTTGCCATCTCCACATAATTGCATTCAGTTTTTATTCACAATTTGTTTAGTGTCCCAACTTTTTTGGAATCCGGTTGTATATTTTTTATTGGCGTTGATTGTCAGCTGGGTCAAAGAGAGTTCTGGCCGGTCTCAGCATGCGATGCTTAGAGCTGGACCCCTTTTGCTGAGATAAAACATAGCATATATTCAAAGAAAAGTGTCACTGGGGTGTGAAGGTGAGGTGAGAGGAGAAGTATGTACAAAGGTTGTACATACATGTACAGGAGGTTGGGGTGGAGATTGGATGTGATCCTTCTACCAAATTTGTGCTATTTCAAAGCTAAAGATGCACAGATTTGACATTGGGATCAGATATTGGTCCTGATTTGAACAAAATGAGTTAGATCAGGTATTGATTACTTTAATTCACTTTAATTAGTGATGTTTAATTACTGCTGGCATGTTTGTCTCAATATCAGCTGCTGCAGTTTTGTTTGAGTTGCACTAAATGTTAGTAGTGTTTTATTAATGATGTTTACTCTTCAGGTCAGGATTTGATTTTGATTGTTTACACTAAATGTTTACAAATAAAATATCTCCTGTTTGTGTGAAGCTACTTATTTTCAGCTTCAGGTGATATATTTGATTTATTTTAGTATTTTAAGCTCTTCTGTGTTTATTTTTGAATGCTGCCCTGCACAATTATTTATTAATTTAGTGACAAAAATAGTAATTCAGCACATTTATATCTGTTCATTTGTTATTTTTTGGTTTACTAAGTAAGCGAAGGTCTGTTTAAGTCCATTCTGATGCCTTAAGTCTATCACATTGTGATTTCTGCAGACATTGACCTGTATGTAATGTTTATCAGTACCGGTATCAGTGCATCACTACTCATAACATCAGTTCTGAGCTGAGCTTCTTGTTTTGTTACAGTTTATACCATTGTAGTGGTGTTTTATCTACATATATATGTGTTTAAATATGTGTGCCCCATAGCTAAGACTATATTACCATTAAACAGCAAACTCAGGACAACTTTGTTTGCTCACAATAAGTCCAGGCACAACAATAACACTTCACAAGGGCAGAATCGCGCTGCTTTGCCTTTGAGCTCCATCTCTTCCCCGTCAGTCTCCTCTCGTGGTTCTGACACTGTAATGAAGATTGAAAATGAAACAACGGACACAATTATTTTTGCCAGTGAATTAAACTGCAATCAATCATCCTTAATCACCTCTCTAATGCCGGCTCAGAGGCGAACAAGAGTTGTTTCGTCTTCAAGGTTAATTTGCTTTGTTCTGACTCTTGTCGGGGTGATAGGAACACAACTGGAGAGGCATTATGGTGCATATCAAACACGGATGTGTCACTGATACTCTGATTTCAAGGAGCTCTGCTGTTACATAATGTATAAATTCTCCTTTATTGGACTATTTTCATATGTTGCTGCCTGGTGGATGGATGGATAGTCATGTATTAGTGCATCACAGTACAATAAGAGCAAAATAAAGTGTTATACACATGCATAAATAAAATATAAATGCATATACAGTGAGGAAAATAAGTATTTGAACACCCTGCGAATTTGCAAGTTCTCCCACTTAGAAATCATGGAGGGGTCTGAAATTTTCATCTTAGGTGTATGTCCACTCTGAGAGACATAATCTAAAAGAAAAAATCCGGAAATCACAATGTATGATTTTTTAATAATTTATTTGTGTGTTACTGCTGCAAATAAGTATTTGAACACCTGCCAATCAGCATTCTGGCCCTCAAAGGCCTGTTAGTTCGCCTCTAAAAAGTCCACCTCCACTACACTTATTATTCTAAATTAGAAGCACCTATTTGAGGTCGATAGCTGCATAAAGACACCTGCCCACCCCAAACAATCAGTAAGACTCCCAACTACTAACATGGCAAAGACCAAAGAGCTGTCCAAAGACACCAGAGACAAGATTGTAAACTTCCACAAGGCTGAAAAGGGCTACGGGGCAATTACCAAGCAGCTTGGTGAAAAAAGATAAACTGTTGGAGCAATTATTAGAAAATGGAAGAAACTAAACATGACTGTCAGTCTCCCTCTGACTGGGGCTCCATGCAAGATCTCACCTCGTGGTATATCAATAATCCTAAGAAAGGTGAGGAATCAGCCCAGAGCTACATGGGAGGAGCTGGTCAATGACCTGAAGAGAGCACAAGGATGATCAGACTATAAATACCCGCATGGTGTGTGTTTGAGATACTGCTTCCTGACGCCACGTCTCTGGTGGAAGAGCAGATGGTGCCACCATGGGTTGGGGAAGAAATACAAGGCAGAGCCCGCCCTCAGTCCTACCACAGTCTCGTCAGCCGCAGTCCTGGTAATGGAGAGAGTCGCTTCCACAGTCATGGTGACGACAAGGCCCCACCCCCTGCCATAGTGGCCATAGAGGCCACACCCCCTACTATGATGGCCACACCTCCTGTCACAGTGATCACACTTCCAGGTCCAAAACCCACATCTCCTGTCATGGCAATGAGGAGGGCTGCACAAATGGCACAGCCTGGGATCACGGCCAGAACTTATGGACCCACAGTGACCGGGGGTTTCCATGGCCCTCTCACCTTCTCTTGCTGACTGCCCTCTATGTGGCAGTAGGCTGGTTATGGACCCTTTACTGGGTCTTGTATTGTGACATTGTGGGTATTGTATTGTGTATTATTGTGATGGACAGCACACAAGGCTGAAGGTCTCTTGCTCCACTCTGCTCAAATGTTGATGCACTGCAGGTCTCTGTGGAGAGTTCTTTCACAAACTGGTTGTGAAGGACCTGCGTTGACTTCTAGAAGTAATTCTTGTCTGGAAGTGAAGAGATTTTCATTCACAAGCTGTGAAACCCACCAGTGGTCCCTGTTCATCAGTTTCAGCCTCAATTCTGAGGAGAATGTCCTGTAGACTGGCATTGTTACCACTGCTGGTAGACCTGTATGACCATACACTTCTATACACCTGCAAATTCAGCTACTTCCTTCACACTCTGACCTTTAACACCCAAATACAATCACTCCTTTATCATTAACATCTGAGACATTCACTGCACTGTACCACCTCTTCTACATCTTTCACACCCTGCAGGTATTTATAGCCTCATCGTCCTCATACAGCACATTCTGCAAGAGTTACTACCACCTTAAAGAGACAAACCAGAGCACTACTGGAGACCCAGTCAGTCTTGGGGTTTAAACAGATACAGTCCCATTGGTTCCAAATGTTCATCCCTCACACATATAAAACAAATGTATTAACACTGTAGTAGTCACTGAGTAATGTGCTTTCTGAATAATAAGTTTTATGAGGAAGTCTCTCAGAGTGGCACCTCACAGGTGTTTGTCCCTTTAAATTCTGCCGCTTTCTCCACCCCCACCGACGACACGCTCAGGCAGACATGTACAGCTGGTTCATCATTGTCTCAGGTCTAAAAAACAAAGCTTCAGCAGATGGTAACTTGTTCCACTGCCAGAACAGAGAGACTGCACGCTTCTGCCACCATGGTCACACACATGCGCATTCACACACTCTCTAACTGCTACCTTCTTTCTCCTTATCTGCCATCGCGATGCCCGGCAAGCAGAAGAACGCACTTTAATGTGTATTACTGTCTGATTACAAGTGATGCATTGTATATCCATCATGGCTGTCAGGAGTCCACACAACACCTCCAAACCTCTACATATACTGATACGTAAACAAATCATTATGACCATATATGCTTAATTTGCTGCCACTGGTACCACCAAACTACCAAGATATGGACTCTATAAGATTTCTGAGAGTGTTGTATTGTATCTTGTACCAAGACAATATTAGAAGATCCTTTAAGTCCTGTAAGCTGCAAGATGGAGCCAAAGTAAAACTGGACTCATTCTTGATCTGGTGAATTTGGAGGCTGCGGCAGTCCGACAGCACCGAACAAGCCATGCCACTTCACACGTGATCCATTCTTCTGGCTATGATGATTTGGGCCACTGTGTTGGTCATTAAGGTCTTTATTTCATTTCTCCCTCATCCAGCATGTCAACAATGACATCATTTGTATGATATCGGCCACCAAAATAATCTCCAACCCAACATGGACCTCTGATGATGCCCTCTGGTGTCTGGCATCAAGACTCTAGCAGCAGATCTTTTAAGTCTTGTACTGTATGTTATGACTGGACTTGGTGCTCCAGCACAGATAATCACTCACCACTGCTTCTCCAGCATCCAGCACATCTCTGAGAAAGTGACTTACAGTCTAATATTCCACTTGTGCCACTGAGCAGACAGATCTTTGTACTTCAAGTGGATCATCAGTGACAATGATGTGGTGGTGGTGTGTTAGAGCTGCGGGAGATGTTAAACACTGTGTCCACTCACTGTCCTCTATTAGACACACCTACCTTATTGGTCTTGTAGATGTAAAGTCAGAGACAGCAGCTCAGCACAGTTTGTGTTGGTCCTCTAGTCCTTCATTGGGATGATGGTGTGGAATGCTGTCCCTCCAGCAGAAGCTCTGCTCTGATCCACTCTAACACACCACCACCACATCAGCATCACAGCAGTGCTGAGAGTGTAGATACAAGGTTTGTGTACCAGTGAGTGTATGTATAGATATAACCAAGAGCTCAGAGTCAGCTAACAAATTATTGTCAGATGTTGCACTTGGACTGTAACTAATACAAATCCTGCAGAGTAAACTCTACGACATGCTTTGTGAGGTTTTAATACACATTCATCACACACACACACACACACACACACACACACACACACACACAAATGTGCAAGATTTATATTCTCTCACTAAGCAGCTGTGCTGTAGTGCGTTTGTACTGTATATGATGGTAAGGAGCTTATGAAAACATGTGATGAAACTGAGTACTCTTACCCTCTTACAGCAGTGTTGGAGCACTTCAAACATAAATCCAAACTGTAATTTATGATTTAAGTGTGTGTGTGTGTGTGTGTGTGTGTGTCTGAGGGAGCACTTTGACAATGCTAACATAGCTTAACATCTGTGGGGACAGACCCACCTGCGCTGTGCTAGAACCACTGGGGTCACTACTCAAAACAGTAATACATTCCAAATTACTAATTAAAATTGTAATGAGATTACTTGACACATTACTTCTTGGAAAAAGTAATCTCATTACTCATACAGGGGTTGGACAATGAAACTGAAACAGCTGTCATGTTAGTGTGGGAGGTTTCATGTCTAAACTGGACCAGTCTGGTGGCCAATCTTCATTAATGTCACATTGCACCAGTAAGAGCAGAGTGTGAAGGTTCAGTTAGCAGGTAAGAGCACAGTTATATAGTATATTACAATGCACACAACATTATGGTGACATACCAGAGTTCAAAAGAGGACAAATTGTTGCTGCACGTCTTGCTGGTGCATCTGTGACCAAGACAGCAAGTCTTTGTGTCTAAATATTATTGAGCCACTTTGGGGTGTTTTGGAGGAGCGAGTCAGGAAACGGTTTCCTCCACCAGCATCACGTAGTGACCTGACCACTATCCTGCAAGAAGAATGGCTTAAAATCCCTCTGACATACTTGTGTATGTCATTCCCAAGATGAATTGATGCTGTATTGGCTGCAAAAGGAGGCCCTACACCATACTAATCAATTATTGTGGTCTAAAACCAGGTGTTTCAGTTTCAGTGTCTAACCTCTGTACATCTGCACTGTTTGTGCTCATATGAGAATATTATGACTAACCCCAATAGTGCGAATAACCCCCCTGGGCAGGTGAACTGGTCCACTGTGGCATGTCATTTATTCTGTATCATTGGCTGGAGTCATTTGACCTTTCCTCTCCAGAGGAGCCACACAAATGCTTGTTTAGTCTCTCATCATTTCTGGACTTGACTACTGCAGCTCTTTCCTGCGGCACAAGTTGTCTTCAATGTTCCGAAATGCAGTCATGTGACTCCTCTGCTGCGCTCTCTTCACTGGCTGCCTGTAGATGCCCATCAGATTCAAAACTCTGATATGTTGGCCTACAAAGCTAAGAATGGACCAGCTCGTCCATACTTTGATGTCAATAGTCAAAAGTCGATCTGCTACAAGAGCCCTTCCAGCTTCAAGCAAAGCTCAACTTGACCCCCCCATTCTTCAAGAAGCATTAAGACAAGCATCCAGACTTCCTGCCCTCACGCCTAAATGGTGACCCATATCTGCCTGTCCGAATGGCAGAGTCACTTACTGTCTTCATAAGATGACTGAAGACTGATCTCTTCCAAGAGTTCTTATACTGTACTCACTAAATGTCATTATGTTGAGTATTGTGTAACTAAGCATCCAGACTCACTTTAGTGTTTGGCATCTAGGCTTAAGGTATCTTCTGGATTCTATGCTACACTAACTAGCCTGGGATCCTTCCTGTGTAAACAGTAAAGCACTTCGGTAAGTCAATAAGACACACACACACACTAGAGGGAAGTGGGCAGCCTTATTTATCCACAGTGCCAGGGGAGCAGTTGGGATTAAGTGTTAGCTCAAGGTCATGTCTGCCTTTCAGAGGTGAAAGTTTAATAAACTTTTGAGTGGTAGTGCACACATGAAAATGATAGAACTGACGTCCTACAGGACCTAATTAAGGTTGTATGGTTTATTTGGTTAATTGTTCATAATGACGTGTATTTTATATTCTTCTATTTCTACAGTATTTCAGTGCAAATTCAAGGGCATTCATTAAAATAATTAATAAAATACGTTTAAAACTAATGTTTACCATTAAAAATACAGTTAGTGCAGCTTTTTTTGGCACGATCGTCCTCTGAAGCGAGGGTTCACCCCGAGCGCCATACGGGCTTGAACTGCCACTGCTCTTATATGACTGTGCCCGCTGTCACCATGGCAGCAGGAGAAGTGGATGCCCCTCTTTGGTCATCTGGCTGAACATTTCATCTCATGAGCAACGTCACGGAGAAGATGTCACAAGTCAAATTGCTTTTACTGCCAGTGAAGTAATATAATATACAACTAATATAATATACTCTCTCTCTCTCTCTGTCTCTCTCTCTGTCTCTCTCTCTCTTACACACATATAACAGTATATATGAATACAGGCTGAGCTCACACTGTGCTCACAGTACAGTTGTTATCCGAGCTGTGGCCTTCAGACATACAGTAGTTGTATTTAGAGGAACCTCAGGCTTATTAGCTTTAAATTCTAATGATTTATTCTTAATGTTAAAACAGTCACGTTCCTTATAAAAGCCTCAGAAAGCACAAATACTTCACATGAGGCTCAGTAATACTTACAAAGCTAACCCAGCTAACACCAACATGCTGCAGATACTAATCATAATGCACTGTACTGTTCATGGTACTAGAACTTTTAGTGGTGCTCTGGAGAACAGAGCTTTTTCCAAAACTATTGTACATGTATTAAATCAGCTTTTCTAAATCAAAATTGTTTAAAAATAAAGTTAAAACAACATTGCACAGACCACTGGTGACCATCATACTAGTAAGTAATTATATTTATTAAGTTAATTCATATTAACAATTTAATAACATCAAAATGACGTTTGTTCAATATTTTTATTACTATTATTATTTTATTATTATTATTATTATTAATTTTATTATTGTTATTATTATTATTAATTTTATTATTATTATTATTATTATTATTATTATTATTATTATTATTATTTATTTTATTATTATTATTATTACTGCTGTCGTAGTGTGTTTATATCAAAATGAATCAATTGTTAGACTTAAAACTAATCATGAAACTTAATTCAAATAGCACACATACACAGAACCCTTTAGGTCTTCAGAGGGTTCTTTAAGTGTTCACAGTTCTAAACAGAAGCAGTGCCTTTACCAAAGAATCCTTGAAGAACCCCATCTTTGTGAAAAAGCATTTTTTGTTAACATTTTGGCCTCAAAGTGTGTGTTTGTTCACTGAGTAAACACTGTTCTGGACCTGTGAGGTAGATGCTTGGTTGAGGTGGTCATAATGTCCTGATATGACTGCTTATATAAGTGAGGTATTCAGCAAGGTGATTAAAAACACAGAACCTTGTCCCCACTTGTTCACTAGAACCTAAGAAGTTACAGGGTGACATTTCCTCATCATTTTAGCCGGACCAAATACTGCCCAATTAAGGCGGGTCAGTTATGGCGAGTGCTAGTGTTGTAATCAAGACCGCAATGTCCGAGTCCAAGACCTTCCCGAGACCACAGAGGACCGAGACCGAGACAAGACCAGGACTTTGTGGGGTCGAGTCCAAGACCAAGACCAAGTCATTTAGAGGTCAAGACCGTGACAAGACCAAGACCAATGGACACAGAGACCGGGTCGAGACCAAAATAACAAATAAGAGGCCTTACAGATAAACTAACATCAACACTGTGGCCAGACCAGTACTAAACAAAAAATAAGCCAGGACTAACTAACCAATATACTCAATCAACAACAATGAAAATTCTAATAAATAACAAATTTATTATGCATTTTTAGAACAGTGCATTATTAACACAGAAATTCAAAAACGCTGTCTAACAGGACTTTACCTGCACAGGTAACAAGAAAATCAAAAAGTTACCACCACAGAAATTTTATTTAAGCACTTCTCAAGCACTTTCAAGACATTGCCAGGTGTTTTCAAGCAAGTATTTTTCTACCATAGCTTATACAAACTCCAGTGCAAACTCCAGGACTACGTTTGTAGAGGAACTTGTTGTTATTATTGAATCCAAATTTTATGACCGATGAAGTGGCAGACATGTCGGCGCAGAAGACAGCCTAGCCTGTACTGGCAGCCGGTCTTGTGTCGAGACCGGTATAGCCAATAGTGCTGCTTGTGTGTGTGTGTGTGTGTGTGTGTGTGTATGTGGTGGGGGGGTGATTAAAAATACTCTTAATTCATTGGTTGTATCTAAAGTCACTCACATGAACTCAATAGTGTATACAAATGCTCTTCACACTCAGTTGTTCACTGCCTTTTAACTAGGGTGACCAGACGTCCTCTTTTTAAGAATCTCACATCTGGTCAGTCTATTTTAACTCCTTGTGTACACCACAGTCATAGCCGTAAAAACAAAAAAAACATTTATAGTAACACATTTTGAGTGTATAACTGTGGTGTTAAAACCATAAGGAGTTAAAAGGTAGTATACAGAGGGGGATGTTTTAAAAGCAAAGAAAAGGATTAAGGGAGGTATGTTCTTCTTACATTATATTTACTACTAATAATAAAAATAATAATGATAACAATATCTGTGGTTGGACGCTCTAGATTTTAGGCTGGTGTCAAGTTGTATAGGGCGCTTTATGTCAGACATCGGGTTGGAGATTTTTGGGAACCTGGCAACCCTGATGTTGCTAACGCACATCTGCTCCCCATCGTCTATGTAAATCCACCATTTAGTAAATAATCCTGCAAAGTGCGGAAAATGTAAACGACTTCTTTTTAACAAACAATTAAACATTTATTAAATCGATAAAGTGCAAAAGTTTTCCTCCTTCACTAAAAACGACTCTGATTCAATGAATTCAATAAAACTGACGTGCTCATGCGTATGTCGATACAAATCGAAGCGAGCGTGCAGATCAGAAATGTTCAGCGCGCAGGAGAGCAATGTTGAGCGCGCGGGAGGGCAGTGTTGAGCACACTATTGAGTTTATGTGCATGCAAAACTCTTCTTGCTCACTCAAACATCCGCGCACGCGCTCAGAATTGTGGCACAAATATAACGACATACATACAGGGCCCCAACAATGTTGTGCAGAGGCAAGACCAAGAAAGATGGTCCCGAGACCGAGACAATGCTGAGTAAACATGAAGCCAAGATATTGACAAGACCGAGTAAAAATGAGCTCGAGTCCGAGACGAGACCTTGAAAATGCGGTCTCGAGACCAAGACCGATCTCGAGTACTACAACACTAGCGAGTACATTGTGGCCCGGCTGTAGGAGTCATATAAGGTCATAATTTGGGCCAAATACAGTCTGTAAAATGTTAGAAAATATCTATTTTGGCCCAAAATTGGCCCAACTAATACCAGCCAACTGAGTTTAAGTCCGGTTAAATGGAGGCTGTGTTCCAGCACCCGGATTCAGACAAAGGCAACCCTTTCTAGCTCTCGGCCATAATTGGGCCAATGAAAGTAATAACCGTGGGCCAGAACCGGGCCATCACTTGTTTGCTTCTATATACTTTTCTGTGGATGCTGTTATTTCCTTTAAACACCCTAGTGGACCGGTGCAGGTTTTATTAAAGTCAGCACTGTGTAAAAGGGTTTATCAGTTGTGTGTCCAGGAATTAGTGAAATCTTTGTGTACATATGATGACCAGACTGGATGTCACCTGGTGGAGCCGTTGTCTCTCAGTCCAGCCATAAGTGATGGTTGGTGGCAGGAGCCATATTTGTAAAAACAGTGCAGCACTGATGGGATCGAAAGAGTGAAGTTCACTCGTACTGATCAAGCTTTCGTCTCTTTCTCTCTCTCTCTCCCTCACTCTCTCTCTCTCTCTCTCTTTCATTTCATTTTAGCTCCACAGAGCTGCAGTGACATTGATGTGGTGGTGGTGTGTTACTGTGTGAGCTGCTAGAGACTCACTCTCCACTCAGACACACCAACAAGGGTCCACCTTGTAGATGTAAATTCAGAGACAGTAGCTGCACAGTTTGCCCTTCATTGGGACACTTTTGGGATGAGAGTGTCGAATACTGTCCTGAAGTCCCTCCAGCAGTGACACTGCGGTCTTTAGCTCTGCTTGCACACACTAACACACCACCACCACATTAGTGTCACTGACAGTGAACAAGAAGGCCATTGAGCGTAGACAAACACGTTCCACGTATATAAGATCTTAGCACGTAAACTAAAATAAATATCTATATTTTCTGAAACTTTCTCCATGTTTACTGTCTCTCGGGTCGGTGGAGTTGACACCTTTCAGCAAATCCACGGTGAGCATCAATACGATTGCTCGCATATCCACAGCCAATCTTCAGCGAACAAAGCCACCCACACTTCTCAGACAACTTCTCAATGCTGGTAATTGCATCCAGTGTGGAAACGGACAAAACCCTCCCGAGAGACCTTGACCGGGTGCAGCAGCCCCCGATGAATCAAGGGCGCCGGCGAGTGCACGACGAATTCATAAGTTCACAACAATCGTCTGGAACGCGGACCTGGCCCATCGGGCTCGATTCAGCCGAGCGAAGTCGACAAATTAATTTATCTTAACATCTGTGCTCGTACGGCAACCCTTGGCCACTACCTTCCGCAACATTGTTCACCTCTGAATGGCGCGCCGCTGAATGTAATGGATATTAGTTTCTTTGCGGAGAGCGAGGCACACACAGTGCGGGTCACCGAGATGGCCATTCCAATCTTCCCCACGTCTAGATGAGTATATTCTCCGCATTCTTTTCAGTTTGTTATTTTCTCCTTTCACGGCGAGGCTGAATCGCTTCTCTTTACAGCGGCGTGGAAGGCCATGGCGTGCTTATTTATTTATTTATTTATTTATTGTGAACTTTATTGGGTTGTTAGAGTGGTCACTGCTGGTAGCGGAGGCAGACGATGGCTTCCCTCTGCTCCCCGTCGCCTCCTCCTCTGGGGGGACGGTCTCGCTCGGGGGCCGCAGCTAATTGCGGAGAGTTCAGGAAGACCGTCATTAGCGCTCGCTCTCAGCCACACATGGTCGCCAGATGTGCGGCTGCCCATAGTGAACTGCCACGTTCAGTCTCTTGTCTCTCTCTCTTTTTCTTGCTCTTGCTCTCTCTATCATCCTCCCCCCTGCTTTTCTCCAACTTAATAATCTGTCTTTTGTTTCTGAGGGGGCTATTGTGCATTAAGTCGGCCCCGGCGTCGTAAGAGAAGTCACTCTGCGCTGAATAGAATTCTTTGTGACAAAGAGCCAGAAAAAGAGCCCGGGTCAGGGCCGATTTGGAGAAGGGGGGTTTGCGGGGATTTCATGTGTCCCTCTGGTATTTTTATGGCTTGTTTGTGCAGTTTGGAGAATTGCACATTGTGGCCAGCGAGAGACATGCCACCTTTTCTCTCTGCCCGCCGTGTTGGCTTTGTGTGGTCTCTGTGTGGTTTGAACGTCAACCCTAAACAAACGTGGCTAACACTCTCTACAGATCCAGTGTTTATACATTTATGAATTATTCATAACAGCCTCCGTAACTGTACATACATGTTCATAACCACACACGTACAGTAACAGCATAGTAAACGAGTTCATAACACAATGCATTTAATAATAAAAAAACATATAAAGCATTATGTCATTTTACAGACAACACATTTATTCTTCAAATGGCTTTAAACATGGCTATAAACATGTATAACAATGCATAACACATTATAGTCATGTCTATTAGCATAATGCATCATAATATGTTAGACATCAACACTACAGACACTACAGCGGGCATGATTAACAAAGCTGCCTTATACACACACGCCATGCTAGTATTAGCCAGTCATCACTATACTTATCTGCAATATTATAATAGTTTATAGTCAATTATAAAATATTATTTCATTATGGGAACAGAGTATTAATGATAGACATGTTTTAGTCCAGTTTAAAAGTAAAATAAAGTTTATTTTCAGAAATGTACTACACTGTAAAAGGTAACACCAAAACTTACTCAAATAACACTAGTGTAGTGTACTTATTTCATACTCCCCTAGTGATGTAACTCGTGTAATTTTAGTAAGTTTCTCATTTTGTATGAAAATCTTTCTAAACTAAATACACTTGAGTAAACTACACTAGACATTTTCGAGTTCTGCACAGCACATGCGCGGAGGAGCTGGGCGGGAGAACTTTCCAGACCTACACATCAGACGAAGACCTTCTGAACTGTAGCTAGGTAAGTTCAACTTTAATACCAATTATTGTTTGTTTGCTACGGAGCCCCTAAAGGGACATGGTGTTTTTTTTTTTTAGATTATAGGGATCCAATTTTTAATTTTTTGTTTACTGTCTGGTACAATCAGGTGAGCACCAGATACTATTAGGTGAGCACCTGAAATTATCTGGTGCTCACTTGTTAGTATCGGGTGCTCACCTGATACTATTAGGTGCTCACCTGATACTATTGGGTGCTCACCTGATACTATCAGGGACATGGTGTTTTTTTTTTTTTTAGATTATAGGGATCCAATTTTTTATTTTTTGTTTACTGTCTGGTACAATCAGGTGAGCACCAGATACTATTAGGTGACCACCTGAAACTATCTGGTGCTCACCTGTTAGTATCAGGTGCTCACCTGATACTATTGGGTGCTCACCTGATAGTATCAGGTGTTCACCTGATAGTACCAGATAGTAAACCAAAAAAAAAAAAAAAACACATCCCTATAATCTGAAAAAAAAAATACATCAAGTCCCTTCAGGGGCTCCGTAGTTTGCTATGGTTCAGTAAGTCATTATTACATTTCCCAAGGACATATGTTCTGTTAATAGTGATAACTGCCGTCTATTATGTAGAAATACGTGAGAGTAAGTTTTAATCGCTTTTCGGCCGTTTGGCTAAGATCAAGTGTAATACCTACATCCATTGACTTTTCAGGGGTGATCCTACAGCTTCGTGCGGGAGGAAAGAGGAGAGAACCGAGAGAACCACCCCTGAAGACCTCAATGAAGATCTGGGTATCACTTCTGAGGACTTATTTGAGCAAACATCCCCAAAGATCTCGGCGAAAGGGACTGGCGTTGCCGAAGGAGGATTCGAAGTGCTCAGGCTTTTAGCCAGGTTGGAAGCTCCTATGATATCCCCGCCTCTGGGATCCGGTGCAAGGGCAGGTAGAGGCCTGCCCCGCAGCATACGCTTTCTTTTAAAAATATGTTTTAATTGACTTAAATGTGGAATTTATTTATTTTATTTTGGGGTAACTTTATGTATTTAGACAGGCTGAGGTGCTCTGAATGGTATTTGTTTAAAATAAACCAAAAGTACTACTGACTAGTAATTCTTTGTTGTGCTTACTTTATTTTTCTAAGGCAATCAGTTTCCTAAATTCTATTAAGTAAACTGGACTCTTGTGAAATTATGTTAACTTGGGTAATATAAGTTGGCAGTACTTAAAAATGCCAACTTACATCTATATACTACTTTAAGTCAGAACAACTCAAATCAGTTGAGTAAATGCTGTTGTGTTTTAAGTGCACTTAAATGATAGACATTAAGTAAACCTAACTTGAAAATAATAGTTATATTTACTTAACTATTTCAAGGCAACCGGTTTCCGGTAAGTAAGATCAACTTATCAGATTTTACAGTGTAGCATAATAAACATGGCTGTTTATAAAACATCATATAATAGAAAGCTTTATACTTTTACGACATTTGTCAGATGCTCTTATAAAGAGCAACGTAATGCTTTTGCTGGGTTAAATATGGAGGTCAGTGTCCTTTGTGTGCATGCACATTGGTTAGTGTGTCACTTTCACTTTGCTTAATGAATATACATTGTTATAAATGTTTTATAGACATGATATTAATAGAAAGTGTTATCTAAATGTGCACCAAATCCATTTTAAAATGTGGTCAAAACCCTCATTCTTCTACCATCTGTAAGCAACGTAAAGACCAGGATGGAAGACAGTTCTGTACTTTATACTTATCTAGAACACTTCCATAAGTTAATGTCATGCCATTTCTGATGGTTTCTGTGCAGCAGACTGTCTTATTGCTCGTGATTGGTGGAAGTTCACAATGGCCGTATTGTTTATGCTTTAAACATGCAAAGCTCATTGATTTTCATCTTCAAAAGGACAAAAGCAGAACAAAGAGGCCACTGATGACCTGGAGATCATTGTCCTTCCCCTTTCAAATATGGGCTCATTCAGTGCTTTCCCTCTGCTGTGAGCCACTGTAGTGAGTCGGCCATTTCTAATATGTGTGTAATGTGTTGCTGTAGCATGTAATCTAATACTTGAACATCAAATCAACGATGTTTAAAGTCTAAAAACAAAGCCTTCTTGGCATTCCTCAGGCAGCACTAGCTTTTTATTACAAAAATATAGTCATATGGTCAAATATCCAAACATTATGATGCCAGATGCTAAGTGACAGGGTTTGATTGTCCATAATAATAGTGTACCTGTGAAGCATGGTGGAGGCAGCATCTCTGAAACCACTAACTGTGATGTAATGAGAATGGACATCTGGGACATTGAATGTCTCCTGACGTAACAGTAGTGCCCAATTGGTCATTGATGCTAATGTCTCCAAAGCACCTAAAACAGTCCATGCCATGACATCTCGGCAGCGTTATCCAAGCCAGGGGTGGGTATTGCTACTATTAGGTATAGTAGGTGGTCATAATTTTCTAGTATGACTGTGTTCACTATTCAATGACCAGACATGGCAAACTGTACATGAAGAACACTACAGTTTACAATATATACCATAATACAATGCAGTGGCATCTAGTTAGTGTCAGACGTCTCACAGAGAATACACAGATGCCAGTTTTACATACTATTTAAAAAAATAACAAAGCTTATTATTATGGCAGTGCCTACTTATGTTACTTTAGATTTACATTTTGGAGGCATGAATTTGACTTGGACAGCTACGTTTTATGTAAAGTTGTGCTCATATTTAATTGAATGGATTTGATTGCATTCGGCCAGATGTTGGATGTTCATACCCCTCTAGCCCATGCCCTGCATTAAGCATGGCGCCAACATGTTCATGTTTACCTGCTCCAGGACGTCCTATTCTTTTGGCAATACTGTTCTAGCTGAATGGAAGGGTTCTCCACAAATATGTGGATATTTCTCATGGACTAGCATGTGTTTCGGTTTATTTATTTATTTATTTATTTATTTATTTTTGTACGCGGTTCTGTACCCGAGCTGTTTTCACTGATTTTGACTTTTTCAAATATGATTACTCCCTTGTTTCTAGGACCGGTTACAAGTGTTTTGAAGACTAGAAGCTGTTTTTATTCCTGACTTGTAATTCTTCTGCTGGTGTAATTAAAGTTCTGAATTGTATGCCAGCATCATTCGCTCGCTCATGTTTCCTTCTTGTTTAACGTGCGTCTCAGCCTCCTGTTACCTCTGCTGTAACCTAACTCCTCCGAATCATCCCAAAAGTATTGGATGGAGCAGTTCCACAATACTGGAGGGCTTTATACTCATCTATCCCACACCTGGCATTAGACATGGTGCCATGCTTAGCCCTATTCCGTTGGCAGATCTTCTCTACAGGGACTAGACAAGCTGTGTGTGTGTTTGTACAAGTGTTCAGCATTACAAGGGGTGTCCACAAACATCTGGACACTTTTCTGTGGACTATTACCTGTTCTAGTATGCCAGAACCGGTTCCACTGGCAGAACCCAAACTGTTTCAGTGTTTTTATCCCAGCTGATGTAATTAAAGCTGTTGTGTTATTAAACTGTTGCATGTGTGTGTGTGTGTGTGTGTGTGTGTGTGTGTGTGTGTGTGTGTGTGTGTGTGTGTGTGTATTGACCCCCTGTTAGCGCGGTTGTACAGGTAGTTAGTATGCTTGTGTGTTCATACTGTACAAAAAGAAGCAGTGACCTTTTTACGAAGGTTCTGGTCCGGTGTCAGAGCAGCCATGGTTGCTATGGTTCTGTTTACAAACACACTCAACACCCCCCCTCTTCAGCTCTCCGTCTCTCTGAGCTGAGGGACTCGTGGGGAGGTGAGTGCTATCGATTCACAATCGAACCCACATTACTCTGTTTGGAAGCTAATGCACTTTCGACAAAACCCGAAGAAAGAGAGAAAAGAAGAGGAAAAAACTCACTTAGATGCACACACACACACACTCACACACATTCACACACACACACAGAATAAAAACAGTCGCCGAGTGTGTTACAGGGTGGGAGAAAAAGGCTTCCATTGAGCTGAAAAGCATGTTCCCGGGGAGGAAATCAATTAAAACGAACTTTTAAATGACACGACGCGGCCGCAGCGGGACTGTATGGAGGAGAGCCGCCACTGGGGTTAGAGCGAGCCATCAGGTCCATCTGGACTGTGGACCGCTGAGAAAAGTGGCTCAGTAATAGTGTGAGCAGTGGGGGCATGCAGGGGTGCAGCCTGAGTCGGGCTGCAGATTTGGCTCGGCAAGTAAGAACGTTATGACCGTCTTCTTTGGGTCAGTGGTGATCTCAGACACTTTCCTGTTTATTACAGAGGTTAACTGGTCTGTGGAGTGCTCTGTACCAATTGCCCGAGTCATTGGCGTCAGTGGTCCATGGGGCACAACTGTTATGTCATTGGAAGGCTCAGTGTACGAGAAGTCCAATCTCAGTACCCACTACAGTAGCTCCAATAAAGTCAGTGACTTCTGAGATGCTGCCATCACCATGTTTCACCTGGTACCATGGCTCACTTGCAGCAAATGGTGTCACTTGGCATCTGTGATGTCCTGAGCCAAGTTATAATGCTCTGATATGACTGTGTATGTAGCTCATTTATTACCAAAATGCTTTACAATTTAAAAAATAAACATAAAAACATACAGCAAAGCACAGTCGTCTATTCACAGTGCAGTTCTAGCCTAATTTTGAAAACGTCACAGATGTCATTGGGGAGACAGATTCAAAGTCTTGGTGCAGCAACGGCAAAGGCCCTTTGTTTAGAGACCCTGGGATCATCAGAAGTGACTGGGATGCAGACCTAGTAGGTGCATAGAGCATCTCTGTGTGTCCTGCTGTTGTTTGCTTCCCTTCAGTCCGGCAGCACAAGCAAAGCTCACGCAATGACTATTGTCATCAAGAGGCTTAGCAGCAATTGCGACAAAACGTCTACTTTGTGCATGCGTCAGAATGAAGGCTTTCCGTCAAGTGGCTATTTGTATCTCGCTGCTCTTGAAAGATGAGCCCCCACACTGGGCGGCCTGTCAGCGAAGGGCTTTTATATGGAGATGCATCAGGAACAGTCTGAGGATGAGCTCTCTTGTGGAGTGTCATTGCAGGGCTCTATGGTGACACAAAAGCAGGCTGTGGATGGGCCCTTATGCAGCACATCTCCAGCTCAGTGTCAGTGAAGGAATGTTCCCTCAATCTCAGTTTGTTCCGTTTTCAACACGCCCCCAACAATTTTCGGAAGTTACGAGATGTTTCCAGAACTTAATTTTGCAATGATTTTATTTATTTTAGAACGTTCAGTTAACACGATATAAGGATATTAACTTAGAGCCTCCTGGATGAATCTTGGCCTTGACCAGCAGGCCCTTGGGATGACTCTTATGGAGGAAACACCACCAGCAGCCACTTTGTATAAACTTATTTTCATTCTTCTGAAGAAATTACACCACCAAGCTCTTTAAATTGACTTTTGTATTGCGCATTCTGGTCAAACACCACCAACCATGTTCAGATGGAGCTTCAGCCGTGAGCAGCTTCTACCTGCACAGCACATGGGAGCCATGCTGTTTAAAACAGGA
>BRDA01089503.1:0-17538 GCA_036984385.1 Crenuchus spilurus
ATAACCAAAATAATTGGTGAATAGCTCTAAATGGGTAGTTTTAGTCATTTACGGGCAACTTTCCATGGTTTTCTGTCCTGGGCATTTCTCTTGCTAAGGTTATATTTAGAATCTGTACATGCATGTAGAGCTTTAAGGTAAGACACAATTTTGTATGCTTTTATTAATTAGATGAAGATCAAGGATAGTATTGATTTCTTGGATCATTTATTTTTTTTTATGTTGGTTAGTTACGATGTTGTTTTTAGGTTAGACCAAACCACAGGTGCACAAATTTGGTCCTGGAGATCTACCACTCTGTAGAGTTTAGCTTCAACCTTAATCTAACACACCAGGTCAAGCTTTTAGGAACATCTGACATTTCCAGGGTGGTAGAGCTCCAGGAGCAGGACTGGCCACCCTTGGATTGGTAGGTTTATTAAGTACCTGTTCCTGAAGTCACAAGCTACAAAAATCGAGGCAGCTTTGCTGGTGCTATAATGTGAAGATACTCATCACACAGGGCACTACTTATCTAGTAAAGATTCTTCACTGCATTGCTTGTCTTGTCCTGGAAAGCTCCAGACACGGAGAGTAGAGATCTGACCTTGAAGGTCACTGTCTGGTCATTAATTAAGGTGTGTTAATTTTTGGTTCAAGCTAAACTGCAGGTTAGTAGATGTACAGGACCAGGATTGGGCACCACTAATGCATAGTCTATACCCAACTGATGCCACAATGTAAGAACACATCTCCACCTTACAGTGCTTGTAGCTTGTATTTGGTGTTTGGCCTAGCAGTAGGAATGGGCAGAAGAGGTTTAGAATAGATCTACAAGACAATAAGCTACACTACACAGCCCAAACACGAAAAATTTAACAAATACTAAGACTATCTACTATACATTATGAATAAACTATTATAAACATTATTAAATGTTATAAATATGATCATTTCATTGCAAAACGTCCACAAACTGCATCCATTCCTGAGGGCAGTATGCAGAATGTCAGTTTCTGTGCAAGTAAACAGCTTTGACGTCTGGATGGCTCGACTGTGCAATATGTCACAAACATTTGGAGTAGTATTGCAAAATTTCAAGGAGCCAAGACTGAGCTTTCACTACTTCCAGTGTCAGCTGTTTCACATAGATGGACTGACAGGCCTCGAGGCCACATGGCAGACAGCATCTACAGGCAGCTTGTTAACTTCTGAGCAAGTGTCAGTTTGGGACCGCTTGTCAAATCTAGACCCCGGCTTCACCTCGGCCTTCTGGACCGCCGTTAGCCTGAGGCAGGGGGAAAAAAGAGGAGGCAGCCATCTCCCACCATCATAACGCTGGCCTTGACCTGCCTGTCCTCTTTCTGAACCAACATCACTATCACTTCAGATGATACTGTGCCAAGACATACCACAGCCCTTTCAGAGACTGTGAATGCTTTTTGTAAGAGAATGGCTCAACTCATGCCTTCCACAGCCTGATAATATCAGCAGAATGTAAAACTATTAGTGACTTGTAACTAGTGATAAGATCCTTGTGAGAAAATGGAGGGTATTCAATGAGATAGCAAACACTAACTGTAAGCAGTGGTCACTGCCATCCATTCAAGAAGATTTGCCCAGAGCATTCGCTGCTAGAGATGTTCTATTACTTTGAGGCGAAAGATCTTGGCACTGGTAATAAATATACACAAGGAGGAAGGAAAGAGAGAAAGACTAAAGCAGCAAGACAAGAGAAAACTGCAGAAACCAACTGGCTGGTGTCCAAGGCTTGTTATTCTTCTTTCTCTCTCGACCCTTGCCTTAACACATTGAGTGGGCATGCTGCCAGAGAAAAAGTGAGAAAATTTCATCAGTCTATCCACCCTCCATCTCTCGTATTCCTTTGTTTCCTTCACTTTTTTTTTCAATCTCTTTCTCTCCACTTGACTGTGTCCAGTATGGCAGTTTGCCCTTTCTTGCCCTCGACCACTCAATCCCACACCAGCCTCTTTTTCACCCAGTTCATGGATCTCTGTTTAGTTTTCATTTATTTATTATGAGCCATCTGAACGCTAAAAACAAACAACGATGCTTAAAGCAATGCTGGGAAAAATGCACAAGAGTGCATAATGTTTTAAAGTTGGCAGTTTTAAATAAAATTTTTTTACCATTTTTCTCTACATGAAGTTCTCAACTACATTTGCATGTAAACACCATTTAGCAGATGCTCTTATCCAGAGGATCTTACAGTTTCAGTCATATTACACATATATGTCAATGTAGCATTGGGAGTCTAGTCCAAGGACTTTTATTGGTATAGTGTTGTGTTCTTGCCCAGGCCAGGGATTGAACCTCAGTCTGCCACATGTGTGCAGCATTGTTACCCACTGCACTATACCAACTATTTTCATTCACTTGTTGTGATAGCTTATGGCATATCTTACAGTAAGGGCTCCTTATGAGATATTTGCCTCAGATTGTAGATAATACAGTATATTCTGATCTTCTCCAGCCACCAGAAAAAGGTCAAAGCATCAGTTTGGGAACAAGACATTCAACTTAAATAAACACAAAACAACTCAAAAATACTGTAAAGGAACACAAGCATAGTAGACCATCCCAAAGTGGCCCACATGTGAGGACAAAGAGGCCCATCTCAGAGTCTCTCAGTGGGCCATATGACAGGTAATTAGCCCATGCCGTGGACCCAGCATGTGCGAGGCCCAGACAAAGCCACGCTCATAACAGCCTGGCACCACCGCTGGCACCCACCGGGCAGCCATGGGCTTGTGCCATGAGGGAGCAGCCTGCTGCTTATCTGTCCAGGACTGGAGAGAGGGGGGTAGGGGACTGCCAGTAGGGTGGGGTGGAGGGTGAGAATGAAAGATAAAGTGAGGGACAAAGAGAAGAGAACAAAACAAAATTCAAACGAAGAATAATGAAAACAAATTAAGTTACATTAACTACATTTACTGTAGCAAACTTGACTGATCAACAAAGAGGAATATTATGTCATTTTGGATCATTTCACTGCGCTCTAAAAATACAAAATAAGAGACTGAGGAAAAACAACAGATGCCTGTAGATAGAATAGACAAGTACTGTAGCATCATAGCTAGGGGCAGGATTGGGTGTTAACAGTGGCCCATCTGAATGGGTCACCCATTGGCCCTGCAGCTGACGAGCTAATCAAGCTCACAGACACACCTCGCTTATGTGCCTCTGATTATAGAATTATCCCGCTTTCACCATTAATCTCCTGCCTGTGGTCTGGCACATAGAGCCCCAGGCACCATTGCCCCCCCTTACATTTGGGAAAAAGAGAGGGGTTGAGCAGGGCAGGGGGTCTAGCCTCTCTCAGCCTCCCTGGAGGAGCAGAACGATGTGGAGAAGTGGAAAGAAGGGAGGAGTAATGGAGAGGTTGAAGGATGGGAGAAGGGGTAGCAGGTGCAATGGAATCCAGCACTCATCGGATTATGCATGCTAGCAACAGCGAGTCCAGGGGTGAAACGATGATAGATGCACCAGCGCCATGCCAGGAGGGCTGCAGACAGCCTGTGATAAAGACGGGAGGAGAGAACGATGGAAGGAAAGCCTGCAGCAGATTTATTGTTTTCCACAATAATTACAGAAAGATTTTAATCCGTGTTGCTGGATCAGAGTCCAGGTTTGTCAAGGCTGCTTTCCTAGAAAGTCAGCCACACATTGTTCAGAGATGTATGGCTATGAAACTTGCCTGCCAGTGCTTCCTGTGAATGTGAAGATAAAACACCATCGTTACCGCTAGCAGACACTGCTGATGGTAATGTGTTCAGAAAGAGAACATAAGAGAACCTGCTAGATCCAACTTTGTAAACAGCCACTGGCAACAACATTTCAGCAGAGACAATCATCAGAGCGCCCGTGTTAATGAGCGCATGCGGCGACCAGACTGAACAGTGTGTTCTCCCCAGTGAACAGCAGAACTAACACGCGTGAACACGGCATCTACCAGAGTGGCCGCAGGCATCAGTCAGAGTCCTGGCCATGCCTGGATGTGTAAAAACATCGCTGGCAGTTACAGTGCAATGGTAACCAGGAGCTCTTCCAACGATCTGATGAATAGAGCCAAAGTTGCCGCTCGTTTGGGAAAGGCCTGAGCTTGCACTTCAAAAGACCCCACACAAAGATCAATACACACTGATTCAGTTTGCCCCAAATTTATAAGCTCATCAATAGCTTCGTACAACGACTCCATCTTCAGAACTGTTGAGTTATCGATCTTTCTTGGAGTGATATTGGTCAGATATTATGTGTCATTTCTTTCAGGGCAAGGTTGTTTCACTAACCGTGTCTGGGAATGAGGAACAGATGGAGAGAACAAATCTGATTCTATAGAGAAGGATTTATAATGAAATACTGATGGGCGAGATGGAGATGGAGATGGAGGCTCGGAGAAAGAGAGAGAGAGATAGAGTGAAAGAGGAAGAGATAGAGAAAGAGGGAAAAAGTAAATCTACTCTTCCCCCACCAGGCAGTGTAATAACCTTTTAAATCATGTTTGACATTTTTAAGTTAGCCACAGTGGCGGTCTTGGGCAATATCAGAGAGATGATATTAAAGGCCTTTTTTCTGCCTGTAATCTCATTGCTTTTGTTTGACAATCCTCCATATGAATCTTCACCCTCCTCATAACCTCCCTGCCTGCCATTAAAGCCCATGAAGACCAGCATGGCACCCCTCAATCCCCAAGAGATGCCTTGGATACAACCCCACCCCCCAAATCCAAGACCTTGGCCCCAGCCTGCTCTGACACTGGTTGCTAATGGGAAACCATTTCTAAAGGTCTACCTCCTGCTTCAGCAGAGTTAACCCTTCAGAGTCTGCACCATATAAGCAAATTTGAGCAAAAACGCTTATGTGACTGCGAAATTTTATCCTAGAAACTAAATTAAACATACCCTGGAAACCTTAAAGAGTCTATTTAAAAATAAATAAATAAATATTATATATATACATATGTCTTGAATCAAAATATATTTTTTAGATATTTGTGAGAGGAGCTTAAACAAGCAGAGACAAGTTTTGCAGAGCGAGTCAGATAGCTTTGCTTTTTTTGTACAATAAATGATGCAATCTGTCATTCTGGTAATTCTGGACATGCTGTTGGTGGATTACCTGCCATGGAATGTGTGGAATGTGAATTTGAACAAAGAGCTTTCACTTGAGTGTTCACACCTATCTCATAAATATTCAATGTAGGAACTACTGAATGAGTCAAACACATGTCAACTCACATACAGTATGTTATGCTTTAGAAATAAAACCACATACAATTTCTAAAAACTGTAATGACCAGTGTGTAGCCAACAACTCTTTTTATTCAGTTCTGAGCTCAAAAGTCTTGGCTAGAAATGTTTAGAGTGCACAATATATCAGCACATCTGAAAATATTTTTTTGGAAAGTTTATGGCAGATTTAATCAAAATATGCATAGATGTATGACACTTTTACTGTTTTACACTGTTGCTGAGTTTGTGCTGAACAAAGGCATGTGTAAAACTTTGGAGAATAATTATTTTAGATGGATGTAATTTGTAAAAAAGTCAAGGCATGTCAGAATACATCAGAGTGTCTGAAATACCCTCAGACTCCAAAGGATTAAATATGCAGAAGCTTTAAAAAGCGGAAAGCAAGTCAGGGACAGGAAAGTGATGGGAATGGGTAGAAGCCTTTGTGCTAAGTAAACAGAAGGAAGAGTCTTCAGGCTAATCCGGCAGACTCCAGCTGTCAGGCTTTGACCAATGATGATGGGTGAAGATGCAGATCGCAGATCCAGACAGACTGGGTGTGAACTCTATCCATCACACACAAAAAGGGTAGAGGATGGAGGGAAGAGCCAGGTGTTGTTAAAGGAATAAATGCACTTATATTTCAGATTGAACTCATACCAAGATAAACTCTTCAAAAGAGCTACATGTCACAATATATATTCAAATTATGAGTAAATCAAAGCTTCTACAAGATATTTTTAAATAGAGGTGTAAAAAATAAGAGGTGTAAGGAAAAGAGGTGTAAGGAAATATTGTTACATGAGTATCACAAAGCTATGTTTTGTGTTACTGTATTGAGTAATTGGGTAATTTTTACAGAGTGTCTTAGCAGGCTAAGACGCTGTCACTGTGACCAGAGGATCGCGAGTTCGAATCCCAGTCATGTGTTTGCCATCAACAACTGGGGTCCAAGAGAGTAAACATTGGCAGTGCTCTCTCTGGGCGGGTAGATGGCGTTCTCTCTCCCTATCACTTTCACACTGCAATGTCCACTGGCTCAGGCGTCTACTGAATGGTCCACTCGGAGATGGGAATTGTGCACTTTCCTCTGAGTACGTTGGCTCCCCAGTGACGGTGTATCAATGGTAGTTTGAAAAGAGGCAGTTGGCCGTATCACACACAACAGAGGAGGCTTGTGCTTGACTTCACCCTCCTAGAGTCAGGGACATTGCAAAAGTCATGGGGAGAGTCCTAATGGATGGGATGGGCTAATTGGCTAATACTACATTGGGAAGTGGATAAAAATGCGCAAAAAAATTAGATTACAAAATTATAATATATTACCAAGATTAAATTAAATATATATTGAACCCCTGTATCACAATACATGTATCTCCACACAGTAAATCTGCCAGTGTTAAATCAACACTATTAGAGTTAAATTAACACTGAGGGTGTCAAAATGTAACACTGTCAGTGTTAATTTAACTCTAATAGTGTTGATTTAACACTGGCAGATTTACTGTGCAGGCTCTTGGCAATACACAGCCTTATTATAGCAGAAAAAAAATAAATAAATAAAAAAAGAACAATATGTACCCAAAATTGTAAGTGTAAACACTAGCAGTAAATATGCAATATGTAAAGTAACTACTGAGAATATATATTATTGTGTTACTGCGTTTCATTACCTATCTATTAACTACATAGAGGAAAAAGTCCAGTAGTCTGGTTATAGTAATATATTCATGATATTCCACTAGAGATGTTGCCACTGCTCTGTTGATCTCTTAATGAGGAGCTTTGAAAAACAAATGCAGCTTGTTTGAACAGGCGTCTCTTACTCTACAGAGTGTCAAGACTGCACACACACCCACCCAGTCCGAGTGTGTACTGAGCACTACAAAGGGACTGAATAGTTAGGGGGTCCCCTGAGGCTCAGGGGTGAGAGACTGGAGGCTGGCTGAGGGGCAGGAGAGGCCCATACAACAGGCTTGCTTAATTAGTCCACCACATTCCCAATCAAAATGGGCACTAATTACCTGAGCATGGCACCAGCCATATGGGCAGGAACAGTGGCAGGACGGTTCTGAGACTGAGGCACAATTATACTGGCCTATGCAACAGTTTGATCAATCTGGTCACAGTAGACTGAACGTTATACATTGTTACATACATTTTATATAGTTACAATCTGTTGGTCCAACTGCAGAAGTCTTATGACTACACAACTGAACATAAGTGTGTTTTCACTTGTTGGGGTTCAGATTTTCTCCTCAATGCTCCTCATCAGCAGCACACGATTTCATCTCAAATACTATACTGTGTCCTGCTCTCCCTTACTCGTGGAGAGAGAGAGATATGAGCCTACTGCTAATGGAAAGAACAGCATGCTGACTCAATGTGCTGCACATATGTCATTAGTTGGTGTGATCTAAACATTCCTCCCTCTCTCTTGTGGCTGGTACAGTAGTATCAGGGATTTAGAAACTGCTCTAATTGGCCCTCTAGGTACCTGCAGCGACTAAGTGGAGCAGAGCTAACATGGCAACTCCATAACCCGTGCAAAATAAAGCACATGCTCTTAGTGTTCCCCTCTGCCTTACTACGCAGCCTCACTCACACTAAAATGAATCACATCTGCTATTATTGAAGCGCTTTTACCCAAATCGAATAAATTGAAGGTAAACATGCAGATAGCAGATACAAACAGGGTGGACGTGAACTCTAACCATCAGAGAGGAGAGAGAATGGAGGAAAGGCTCTGCTCACTGTTATTAGTGCAATTATGAAAATGCATCAACAGATATGCTCTGTGTAGTGCGCTCGCTGTTAATCTGTGCAATTTTAAACACATTAGCATATTAGCTGTAGTTAATTGCATGGAAAGTGTAAAATGGCCATATACTGTATACAGTGCTGTACTGTATCATCTCCGTCAAATCTTTTTCCATTTCTGTTTCATTTTATATACCATAAAAAGACATTAATTCATTAATAGAGTGATAGAAATATTCAAAAATGTCTTACTTTAAAAAATATAGCACTACACAATATTGCATAAATAAATTACAATTAACAGACATTTATATATACATCATGCCTTTACTATACAAATAATAAGAAACATAATAATAAAATAAATAAAAAATTACATGAACATAAAAAGTAGTGGGATTCTGTATGCTAATGTGTTGTTTTTTCCAAACCTCTCTGTACAGACTCTGTTTTATTTGTAGCTCTCACTCAATAGCTGGTTTGGTTAATCAATACTTCATTATGTTAAATCAAGTGTGCTGCTGACAGAAAGGCTTTAGTTTATATTCTCTAACTGGAAATGATCATTCTGATCAGGTCTAAATGAATGAGGGAATGACATACACAGTGTGTGTGTGTGTGTGTGTGTGTGTGTGTGATGCCACACTAGACTGAGTTTCTCAGGTGTAAAAGAGTGGCAGTAGGGTGGGCACTTCAACTGCCTGAGCTCAGATTAGACCTCAAGTATGATTGGCTTATTCAGAGGGATTAGCAACTACTTCAAGTCTCTCAGAGTGAATCACACACACACACACACAGAAGTGTACAGCAGTCTGCCAAGTGCTTGTGCACAGAAAGTTCCTTCATGAAGTCAGTAAGGAGCTGAAGCACACATGGCAGGCTGGAATAAATTTACTGTGGGAGTATCATTAGCACTGATCCAGAGATGTTAACTAAGACAGTAACAGATACAGAATATTCATTATCTGTCTGTCTGGCACTACTACAAATAAAATTGGGGGCCAAGTCCTTTTTTCTAGTCATTTACAGACTATAGTAAACTCTACAAAGGCTGTTGCTCCAGATATTCAATTGTTTATGGGAGAGGGGTGAGGTAAGACGGTGGACATACATCCCATGATACCTTGCGTGAAATATGTGCTAAACTTCTAGCAGAGAATAAAGGGGTAGCTGTGGCCTGGTGGTAAGGATCTGGGGTGCGTTTCCCGAAAGCGATTGAACTTAGCGATTTACGAACAGCTTTAAGAAAGACGTAACTTTAAGAACGCGATTTTTCCGACTGTTTCCCAAAAGCCTTCTTATCTTCCAAACTTACGAACAAGTCCCTAAGTAGCACTTAGTTGATTCCGCCCTTGTGTCTGCGTCAAATAGGCTCGGCCAGTCGAAAACTGAACCACCGATTTACATACATTTCTTCATTATTAAGCCAGAAACGTATCGTTATGTAAACAATAATTATAAAACCAAACATCAAAAAAGTATTTACACTACATACATGTAAAAAAAAAAAACATTTCACTTGAGGTTGCTGTCCATCGCATGCCAAGCCTACCTATAAATAATTAATCAGTGAATTTGATTGGTTAAGAGTCGACAAGCTTAGTAGGCCAATTTGTAAGCATTGCTTGGGACACAATATATTAATTTACTACTACGACTGTTACACTGAAAAAAAACAAACATTGCATTATGTAATTTATGTGTGTATATCAATAAATAATATATTGTACTTTAAGCAATCTTAGTTTTTTATTTCGTGAAAACAATAATTTCAACTTAATAATTACATGTATGCAGTATTGAACTAAGGACGATGGCTCTAATTTACGTGATGCAATTACGCTTTCAAAAGAAAATTTAAATGTTCATGAATTCTTGTTTAATACACGCGTGTGCTGAGTGTTGCGATTTTCAAAGGATGATCAGCGCCCTCTTTCGTTTTTCAGACAGAACTGCACGTGAACTTCAAGTTAAGAATGACTTGGCGAGTTACCAGAGGGTCAGACCACTCGTAGATTTACGAACGAGTTTAAGTACGACGTGGGTTACGAAGGCTTTCGGGAAACACTCATAAATGTAAGAATGTTTGTAATTATGAGGTTACAAAGTACTTAGCGTTAAGAACATTTTGGGAAATGCACCCCTGGTCTTGTGACCTAACCCCCAACTGCTCCCTGGGTGCTGTGGATAGGGCTACCCAATGCTTCGGGCACATAGTGTGTTCACTAGTGTGTGTGTGTGTTTCACTGCATGGATGGGTTAAATGCAGAAAAAAAACAACTGAGCTAAAAAGCAGTGACACTGTCCTTCCTCACCTTTCTACCATAGAGGATTGAAAGTCTGGAGCAGCAGTATTTGAGGAGTTTATTATAGTCTCCAAGAAGCTAGAAAAACAAAGAATTATATTCAGAAATAAAAGTACATGTTGGAAAATTACAAGCAGACCGACAGACAGAGAGATGTGTGTAACTGTCCAGTTAATCTACCATCCACTACTATCAGTCCATCCATCCATCTGTTGTTTATCTATCATGATTAAGAATAATCACGAGGTATTAACCAATAGAGTTAAATATAATGAAATAATTATAATGATTCCTCATAATTAATAACACTTAAGCCATGTTGGCTTAGTGAGTCAGTACAGCATAAACTGGAGCTTTAAGCTGATTGAGATGCAGCTTAAAGCTCTGATTCAGTAAAGCTGGTAAACATCTTTAGATGTCAGGACAATAATCAGCCCCCACTGCACCCCTGGAGAGGAGCTTCTGTACATACGGACCACAAACTGAGCAACAGCGCACACACACCTCCCACTGGTCGGTGGCGATGCCCTGGTAAGCATATTGTCATTAAAGAGAGCAGCATGGTGAGGGAGCTCTAATGTCCCTGCACTGAATCTCAAGTGGCCCTGCTGTAGGTCTCCAGAGTGCCATTTATCTGCTCTCACACAGGCTTGTATTTAGTCAGTACATTTACTCACACATATATGTGTTTACATTACCGTACATACAGCTTGTGCACTGCTGGTGAAATGATACGTTTTGAGTGTCTCTCAGGGAAAAATACATGTTATGATTTTTTCCCAGTGTGTTAAATTCAGAAAATAATTAAACACTGAGCTCGAAAACATGCCGAAAAATGTCATTTTTCAAATCTACTAAACATGCCATTTAACCAGAGGTGTCTTTAGCATAAGAAATATATTATATGCAAGTGTCCACATATGGTCTAAACCTGATCCAAAACCTAATTCTAAACAAGAAGAAATGCTTTTGTTAGTTTTAGACAAGAAAACATAGAATTTCAGTACAAATGCTTGCTGTAATTGATCATTTTAAGATCTGACTTGGTCCCAAAAGTGGGTTTCTAGCTGGTGGTGAACAGCAGGGGTTCATTCTGACTGTAGAGCTGCACAACAAAGAGAACCAGCCAGTCACACACACACACACACACACACACACACACACACACAATAAAAGTTTGAGCTGTGGACTTCAACTCTATCACATGAACAGATCAGTGCAAAAACCAAAACCATGACAGCAAGACAAGGTGAGATCTAATCACAGTCTCCCCTCCTCCTCCTCCTCCTCCCCTCTCTCTCTCTCTCTCTCTCCTGCACCACAATGTGTTTTTTTCCATCTCTTTACTTCTCTCTCTCTCTCTCTCTCTCATATACATACAGTGGTGTAACAGAGAGTTTTGGGGCTATTTGGAGGAAATGGGGCTGAAGAAGAGTCTGGGTGGTCTCAGAAAATGAGAGGTAGTTTGAAAGGAGGTCAAGAGAGAGTGTGTTTTAAGATTGTGTGTGTGTGTGTGTGTGTGTGTGTTGTGAATTTCTGTGTCTCTGTGTCTCCAGCAGATGGACCATTGTGTTAGAGGGTCCTCCAAATAGCTTCTTTTGAGCTCCTATCCATTCCTTTCTGCTCCTCTCCATCCCTCCCTTTTTGTCTTTCTCAGCTGCATTTTTCTTCACCTTTCAGACTGGCACTGCCTCCTGCCTTCACCAGCTTTTCAGCAGCACAGAATAGAGGAGTAAAAAACATTTATTTTCTTTGCTTTTTCACCGTGACACATGTTGTGTGTGCCGAGTCACAACATCGGTGACAGATTACTGACTACAGAGAGAGAGAGAGAGAGAGAGAGAGAGAGAGAGAGAAATTCAAAATAATCTTGTTATTGTTACATTTTTTATTGTTTTTTTTTTTGCATTTATTAGAAAATCATTGGTAACAAGAGAAATACTTTTAAATAATTTGCCTAAAACCCTGACACAGTACTGTATATACACTCACTGGCCACTTCATTAGGTACACATATCTTGTATCTACACTCATTGTCCATTTGATCAGCTCCACTGACCATACAAGCGCACTTTATAGTTCTACAATTACAGACTACAGTCCATCAGTTTCTCTGTTTGTTAGCCTCATTTTCACCCTGTATATACCTAATGAAATGGCCAGTGAGTGTACATCCCATATATACACACTATATAGTATCTTGCTGCAGCAGCACATAAATAGTTGTGAATGTGTGAGCATTTCAGCCATATGGTTCCATTTTGCCTGCCGATTGTGGCTTACTGTCTCTGCCTGCTGCACTCATTAATTACATCACTGCTCTACAGACAAGTATATTAGGATCAGTCAGAGGGCCTGTTCACCACAGTTGGAAACATTTCCTCATGACAGGGCAGAGAAAAAGACGCCCAGGCCCAGGCTCTGAGCCCAGCCCCAGTGTTACATCAACGACAAGCTTTACATCAAACGGCATCAGCCAGCAACACGAGAAGCCTTCATTCATGCTGGACACAAATAGAGATGATACACCACTTCATTTCAATAGTGGATGAAGTAGCCTGTCCTAAAAAAGTAAAAAAAAAAATAATATAGGTCTGCAGTGGTGAGCAGTTCTATACATGGCTCGATATTATTTATGAGCGGCTATAAAGCTGACTCTTAATTACAGTGTCTTTGGGGTTGTTCTAAATGGCAGGCTGGTGGGGCGGCTGGTGTAATTAGGGCAGGAGAAGGGCTGGCGGAGGCAGAGGAGGAGGAAGAGGAAGAGGCTGAGAGGAGTTTAGTGAAGCAGAAGTGGATTGATGTGGTAGAACAGCAGGACCAGAACAGGCCTACCACGACTGCAGCACAGCCGACTGTGGCTATGGGCAAGCATGTATGTGTAAGTGTGTGTGTGTGTGTGTGTGTGTATGTGTGTGTGTGTGTGTGTTTTATCTATAGGGAGAAGCTGACGTGAGTTAGGAGTAATTTAGAGTGAGCAAGGACAAAGAGAACACACACAGTGCAGGCAGTAGCACAGAAAAAATTATATACTGTACATGACCCCAAAAAAGATTAAGCTGGGACAGTATGGTGAAAAAATCATGTCTCGTCAACTTCATTTCATTTGTTAATATGCATTCACTCCTGCATTGGGATGGAGGCAGTTTTTATTTGATCAAGTAAAAATTGAGAAATTATCATTTAAATTTTATGCAAAAATCATATTTACATATCTGTAAAAGTGGCAAGGTTGGAGGGCTGCCAGTGCTGCCACTAAATGGTCAAAAAAGGAACGTCACAACTGCTTTTTGCTGTAAACAGTTGTATTTAGCTTATTTTTACAGTATGTGAACCTTTTGGATTTAATAACAGTTTGACCCTCGTTGGGCAGGAATAACCTCAACCAAACGTCTTCTGTATTACAGATCAGACCTGCACAGTGGTCAGGAGGAACTTTGGACCATTCACAAAACTGTTGCAGTTCAGCAATATTCTTGAGATGTCTGGTGTGAATTGCTCTCCTGAGCAATCAGGTTGCAAAGCAGCCCCAAACCATGATGCACCCTCCACCATATTTCACAGTTGGGATGAGGTTTTGATGTTGGTGTGCTGTGCCTTTTTTCACCACACGTGTTTTGTGTTCTTTCCAAACATCTCCATTTTCGTTTCATCTGTCCAGTAGTGCTGTGGAACATCCACTTTTGCAAACTTCAAATGTGCAGTAATGTTTTTTGGACAGCAGTGGCTTCCTCCATGGTGTCCTCCCATGAACTCCAGTCTTGTTTAATGTTTTACTTATTGTAGATTTCTCAAAAAAATGTTATCATGTGCCAGAGATTTCTGTAAGTCTTTATCTGACACTCTAGGATTCTTCTTCACCTCACTGAGAATTCTGCACTGTGCTCTTACAGTCATCTTTACAGGACAATCATGCAAAAGGAGAGTAGCAACAGTGCTGAAATGTCTCCATTTGTAGACAGTCTGTCTTACTGTGGACACAAACACCAAGGCTTTTAGAGATACTTTTGTAACCCTTTCCAGCTTCATGCAATTCTTGAACAGAGGTATTCTGAGATCTCTTTTGTGTGAGGGATGGTTCACATCAGGCAATGCTTCTTGAGAACAGCAAACTCAAAACTGGTGTGTTTTTTTATAATGCAGGGCAGCTTTAACCAACACATCCAATCTCATCACATTGACTGGCTCCAGGTTCCAATTAGCTCTTGGAGAATCATTAGTGTTCACACACTGCACTGTGAATGTTTACATGTGTTCAATAAAAACATGAAAACATAATTCTTTGTGTGGTATTAGTTTAAGCAGACTGTGTTTGTCTATTGTTGTAACTTGATGACGATCAGAACACATTTAATGACTAATTTATGCAGAAATCCAAGTAATCACAAAGGGATTCACAAATAAATTCACATACTTTTTCATGCAACTGTATTTGTTTTGCTATTATATATTCCCATTGACAATGTATTAACATTTTCACTCTTTAAAATGCTTAGGAAGTTAAACAAAACATATTTTTTTCAAATTGTATGTACTAAGAATTGTGTTTTTATGTGTTGTTTACATCCATTTTGTTGATATAGTATGTGAAAGGCAAAAAAGAAGAAAAAAACAAACAAACTGTCAAGTCATATACAGTAGGTGATGTCCTGGAAACAAAAGAGAGTAAACATTGGCATTCAAAAGTATTAAAAAATGGCCAAAATAGATCCCCAAGAGTTAAGTGTTCATTCTAATATCAGTGTCAACATTGAAGCTAGTAAACACTTTTAATTTATGAGAATATTCTGTGAAATATGCTGAATTTAAGATTTGGCAAACTTTCCCATTAATGTCAAGTACAAATCATTAAAATAGTAAGTACAGTAACAGACTGGACCTCCTTCATTGCTGTCCAGTGCTGTGAGTAATACCCTGCTGATGCAGATCATGACAGGGAGAGTATTAAGACAGACTGGTGGCCAGACCTTTGACCTCAGTGCCACATCCCCACAGCAATGGTGGGGTCACTGGGGAATCAGGACCCCACAGATAGCAGTGTGCTTTCCCTACAAGACACTGATAAATCTGCTAATGACTGACCCACATTGAGCAGGCTTAACCTCACTACTCCACATTCAGGTCAGTGCTGGGCTTGGTGGGAGACGAATACTATAGCCTGTCAGACATCAGCCTTAACTTTCCTAAATAAGAGCATTGCAAGTGTCAGAAATCGCATAATCACCATACTGAATTTTCCAAATCATCAAAATGTTTAAATGAATAATAAATGGATAAACAACAAAACAGAGTCATTCATTCAAATATCTGCTTTCTTCAAAAGCCTAAATATAAGCAAAAATCCAAAAATAAACATTCAGTCATTTGTTAATTCATTCATTTGCTTTCATCAAAAGTAAACAACTTGTTCTAACAAGTAATTCATTCAGGCATTTGTTGTGGTAGTGTGTTAGCTCAGAGGCCAACAGGGAGGTCATTAGAGAGCTAAATCTGACCAAACACCTCTTCACACCTCCAGCAAACTCATGCTAGTGTGAAGTTACATCAGAGCTTTGCAGTGCACAGCTCTCTCTCCCTACACACACACACACACACACACCATGCAATCACTTGCAGGTAAATACACTCACTCAGTTCATATTAAGCTAGACTTTTCAAGAACACAAACAATCAAGGGACACAAAAACCTTCATTACAAACTCCCAAATGCTGTAAATATATATAATTTCTGCCCTTAAATAGAATATGACTGAAAGTGGTGCATAATTCCAATAAAACAAGCCGTCTACAGTCATTGTAATTCATGTATACTTCACATAAATGCAGTGAATATAAAATGAAAAGCTAAAGGACTATAACCTACTGATGAAAACTCATATATACACACAGAACACTCCCTTTAAAAGGGGCTGACAGCAGTGGGAGTGATCATTAAGACAGTGGTGGAATGTAGACAGAGGTTGTGTGTGTGTGTGTGTGTGTGTGTGTGTGTGCAGACAGATGCCAGTCTGGAGCTCTGTTAGGGCACAAACTCCCTATGCCTCTAGGCTAAACACACACACACACACACACCCCACACTCTCTCATTAGGAGCGCTGACAGCGCCACTCCAACCTCACCCTGATCCCTCATCATTAAAGCTTGTACATGTGCCTGTCAGTGGAGCATCAACATACACCAACACACCAGAGTGTTGTGAACAGAACCCTAACCTCACTTAACCCTATGCTACGTGTGAATACACAATACAGATCTGTCTATCTCTAATAATTTGAGATTCTGGATTTCTCATTAGCTTTGACGACATACTGATCCCATTGTCTATGTGTGTTTATGTTATGCTATGCAAAGAGTTTTTTTTTCATGTTTACATATGTGTACATGTTTTTTTCCTTTTATCTTCTTCCTCCCTCTTATATGCTGTTTTCTTCCTTACTTTAAGGTTGGCGCTGTGTTAAACGGCTGCCCTGCCAGTAGAGGCTGGGACCTAATTTCCCGCAAGGGATCAATAAAGTATATCTGTATCTGTATATCTGTATCTGATCAGCAGTAAAACAAAACAATAGAGAAAAAAAGGCTTGAAATGTCACTTCATTTGTAAAGAACATTAAAAAAAACAGTTTACGTAATTGAATAACAGCTAATTATTTTACCATTTGATGTGGCACTGTATATGCCACATCATTTGCACATTATTAATATATTTTCATTATGTTAAATTCATTCTTAAAAGTATCTTCGCATTAAAATGCGCACAGACCTGTGCTCTCTGTAGAAGATATGCTGACAATATCTGTACACACGTATGGACTTATGCATTTATAATATGCAAAATCTGTCTTTTATATTTCTTCGTGTGTACACATGCATACACTTATTCTACACGTAGACACATTTATTGATTATTTATTAAGCAAGAAAAAGTCTCATTTATGATATCTGGTATTTGCAGTGTTGGGAATAACGGCGTTAAAAATAACGGCGTTACGTAACGACGTCATTTTGTCAGTAACGGGATGAAATAATTAATTACTTTTCCTGTCGTTATAACGCCGTTGACGTTACTGGTCATTAAAAGCGGTCCGTTACTATATATTGATATACTAACAGTAATCCGAACAGACCTCTGCTCAGGCTGGTGAGGATTAACAGGTGTTACACCGAGAACTGTGACCTATTGAGATCTGTGACTTGATAGAAGAAGTCACAGATCTCGATAGGTCACAGTTCTCGGTGTAACA
>BRDA01089516.1:0-16810 GCA_036984385.1 Crenuchus spilurus
AACAACATATTTTTCACTTAAAATGATACATTCTCTCAGTTTAAACTTTTGATCTGTCATCTATCTTCTATTACAAATAAAATATTGACATTTGCATTCAGTTTTTATTCACAATTAGTTTAGTGTCCCAACTTTTTTGGAATCCGGTTTGTATATACAATACTATACTGTATAATAACAATATATACAACATTCTTAACAGTGAATGGTGGATATTTTGGCAGTTGTAAGGGCAGATATGACATTATATGATATAAACAAAGGCAGTTTGACATTATTCCTTCAACTATAACACAATGTTGTGTAGTATAGTTTGTACTGTGTTGGTTCTAAGCCTCAGTGGTTTTAAATTCAAAGTGAATTTATAGTTCTATTCATTATAGTAACACTGCTTGAGCTCTGGGCATGAGTTCTGCGCAACACTAGGCCCTTACACATTGATAATGTCTGTGAATGAGATGAGTTTCTTAGTGCTATTCCCTTGACCAGTGCTCCTAAGAACTGACCCTGCTGTCTTTTGGCTGGCCTGCTGATTTATGCTCACACGACAAGCTACAACACTCATTATCACAACTGCTCAGAGGTCAGTGTTCTTCTCTCTGAGCCCCAGCAGCTGAAGGAGCCACAGGCCTTGCACCTGCAGGATCTCAGGGTGCAGGCTAATCAAACTGCCACAGCAATCAACAGTGCTAAATGTCACACCTCATTAACACTGTGTCAGGGGGATCAGTTAGCACAACTTTGTTCTCATAACCCTTGTTTTCTCTCCACTCCTCTCTTCTCTCTGACTGTAGGATTTGTTCCAGCGTGCACTCCGAGAACATGGCTGGCCTCATAATTGGAGAATAAAGCAGCGTTTATTATTAACACAGGACACGAATAAAGGGAAGTGCACAATTACAGATGTTCCAGGGGAGCAGTCCTTATTGTCTCACTATAATCCTCTTTGTGGCCTTGGACAGAGGGTAAGATTAGCAAATGTTCAACATTAGATACAGAGAATGAGTTTCTTGTTCACAAAATAGTGATTTTGCTGCAATGTTAAGAATATAAATGTAATGGATCAGTTAATACTGCCTTGTAAACTATGCAGAAGTGGACAGTAATGTGCTACATTTATTGTTACAGCTATTTAAATAGCTTTTTTGAATTGGTCGTAGTTGTAAGAGGCACTTCATGGAGGATACTTTATATATTGCTGCTGTTAGAACAAAAATGATTGACCTTTTTTGCATCATGTGACAATGCCAGCCAGACTTTACATATATGTAAGTTTAATGATCAGTAGAAATGCTCCAAAATGACTTCAGTTTAAATCATTTTGCATTGACTTCCAATTTGTCAAGTTACCATTTTAGAGACACAAGATTTTGTTCTGACAGCCACTGTATACTCACATAAAATGTCTGCTTTCATCTGCATTCTTTTTGTTGCCTATTTACATTTTTATTCAATCTACATGTTGTTCTTTTTGTTCCTCCAGCAAAATGCCAGTTTCTGTTTTGCCATAATAAGGTCTCACCAATCAAATGCAGTCATTCATACAGATGCTTTGATTTAATGGTACCGTAGTGTCTCATCATATTTGGGATGTTTACAAAAGAATTCTTGCACTTTGATGGTCTAATTGAATCTTCTCTTCTGCAAATTGATTTCAAATTAATTTTCACGATTCCTGTCCTGACTTTGATGAAATAATGAAGTGGTGACATTAGTGTTAGCTGTGTTAGTTTTGCTGTCATCAAGGTCACCACGCAACAGACTCAAGCAGTTGTATGCATGTAAGGCTTTCTGACAGATGAAAAGCGATGCTGAGTGGCAGAATTCTGACTGTTCATCTTGGAAGCATAATACGACAGGCAGAGCAGGGAGTGATTTGATGATTTCTGTGTGAAAGGCCCTTTACATTCAGTGATGCTTGAAAGTTTGTGAACCCTTTAGAATTTTCTATATTTCTGCATAAATATGACCTAAAGTTCTAAAAGTAGATAAAGAGAACCCAGTTAAACAAATGAGACAAAAATATTATACTTGCTCATTTATTTATTGAGGAAAATAATCTAGGGGCCCCAAGTGGTTCAGCAGGCTAAGACGCTGACACTATGCTGGTTGTGCCATTTTCCATCAACAGCTGGGACCCAGGAGAGCAAAAATTGGCCGTGCTCTCTCTGGATGGGTAGGTGCTGCTCTCTCTCCCCATCAGTCACACATTGCAATGTCCACTGGCTCAGGCATCTACTGATTGGTCCATTCAGAGCTGGGATTCCTGCGCTTTCCTCTGAGCGTGTTAAGCTCCCCAGTGACAGTGTATCAGCGGTAGTTCAAAAAGAGGCGGTGGCCTGCATCTCACGCAACGGAGGAGGCGTGTGCTCATCTTCACCCTCCTAGAGTAAGGGACATTGCAAAAAAGATGGGGAGAGATGGGCTAATTGGCTACTACTACATTGGGAAGGGGATAAAAAATTGGCAAAAACTAAAATTATAAAAAAAGGAAAATAATCCAATATGACATATTTGTGAGAGGCAAAAGTTTGTGAACCTCTAAGATTAGCAGTTAATTTGAAGGTAAAATTAGAGTCAGGTGTTTTCAGTCAATGGGATGTCAGTCAGGTGTGAGTGGGCACCTATGAGTCTGAGAGTAAACAGCATATTATGGAATGGAAACTTCAATCACTGATCAAAAAAATTTCAACCATCAGCTGGAAAATTGATGCTTACAGTTTTCTGGGTCACTTGAAAGAAGCCATAAGAGGATGGAGATTCACATCTGATGATGAGATGAAGACAGCAGTACATTCATGGCTCGCAGCTCTGCCAAAAACAGTTTAAAATGAGGAAATAGAAAAGCTTGTTGATAGACAAAAGTGTATTGAAAAGCAGGGAAGTTATGTCAAAAAACAATGATTTTGTCTTTTCTGAAAACTGATGAAAAATTCTACAGTGTTCATATATACATGATCTTCACATTGACATAAACAACATTAGGTGTAAAGATATGGTTACTTTTTATTGTTACTTCTATTAAAATCTACTTCTGTGTTCACTTATTAATAACAGTTGTTTGCTTGTTGTAGCCTCATCCCATCACTCCCCATTTTTCAAATACCTTCCATACAATCATCATGGCATTATTAATACTTATATTGCCAGCAGGCACTGCTATGAATAGATATCTATTTTTTTGTTTTCCAGTCTCACTGTTGTGTCTTGTTTATATTTTACTGAAGTATTTATGCATTTGCATCTGTTACATTAACTCTGTGCTAAACCCACACAATGCAAACAAACTAGTTTAATGTCCCCATCATTTATTGAAGATGTAAATGTTCAGGTATTTAATAATGAAATAATTGCATATTAAATGCATCTTGTGCGTGCAAAATGCATAGCAAAACAAATATTGACGAAGAGAGAAAAAGAAAAGAGGCATATATCAGTTCACAAAGCAGCAATGTCATAATCCCCAGAGCTCCGTTCTCCTGATTTATTTATATGGTTCTAACTGCATGTTACAGTTTAATATGCTCTTCCTCTTGCACTGCACAACATCTAAATGGATTGTTTAACTTCACCGCACGTCTTCCGTTATATGGGGATAATGTTTGACAGCTGTGGATCAGAGAATAGGGGACTGCACACTAGGAACTGCAGGGCTTCTTACTGAATTTCCTCCCCCTTAGGGATTTTGAGGTGGGACCAAAAGGCTACTGCTTATAGCTGCACTGCCCTTGCTTTGCCAGTGTTGCTGAGCTCCTGATCATGCCACTTATACTCAAATCAGTAGAGATGGACTATGACCTATCAGTTTTACTTTGAACTGATATTTGTTTTTTATTATTGTCCATTTGAAAACATCAAATTTAACCAAACAGCTTATTTTATCTTTATTTGATGTATCTCATTTGTTTAATCAACAGTTGTATTGTGGCAGCCAGCAATCCAGCTGGGATGGAGAATGGGAAACTCTTCCTGGATTGCGGCCATGTTTTAGAAAATTCCTAGTGGCAAAGCCACCAGGATGGGTTCAAGCACAGATACAAAAGTGGGCCAGGATTCAAACCTGCACTACGGGGAACAAAAAGCACAGTGTGCTACCCCTACACCCCTGAGGCTATGGACTATGTGAGAGCCTTAAACAATATCAACCACAGGGGGGAGGTTCACCCAGCCGAGAGCAATTGGATTTCATGCAAACCTTTCCAAACACACACTGAGAAACCCAGCTGCCAGGGGAAGAGTCCCTACCCTCTACCTTTATGGACTTTGAGAAACATGCACAGCATTCAGACACACATTTCTAATGGAAAGAGATGCCACCTTCTACTGGGTGCAGTGCATGCCACTTGAAGAAGCCAGAAAATACCTGGCTTTATGGGGGAACTTGTTGGGAGTTATGGGTTTACAAGCAGACCAACCCACCCATGACCAACACACAAAATTTAAAGACAGGTAGGTTTGGAAATTGTCTATCCATCCATGCATCTATTATCTCAATATGTTTCTATATAACAAACTTGGCTCATTTCAAGTTCCCTTTTTTCATGATGCTATAGAAAGCAATACATTTATCCATCTCTTTGTGCTACACAAGTTCAGTCACACCCCTTTCCTATTGAAGTGTTACAGTCTGGACTGCATTTTGAGTGAAGCACAATACCGGGCATCCAGTTAGAACATAGTTCATTTATATATGTCATTGACAAATGTTACATAAATGTACATGTCTTAAAGGCAATAAAAGAAACAGCCTGTCATTCTCAATCATAAAGAGAGGTTGGAAATGATCATGTAAACATCACTTATAACTGAATTATGACCAAACAAATGTCATTGATGGGCCTTAAGGGTTAAAGACAAGAAGTGTGTCTCTTTAAGTGGAAGGTTTGTGAGGATCTAACTGGCTGTGCATGAGAAGCCTGGGAGAGTGAGAGTGACTGGCAGTAGGGCCAGGGTTCGTTAGTATAGTTACTGAATCGTAACAGTCAGACTATAAGCCATGTGTGTGTTTACTCACTACTGTGCTTCCTCCTGTGAGACTCCAGCCACAACAGGGTTTCTAACAGCACTACAGCTCCATTACACAACTCCATACACTCTGTCTGCTGCAATTACAAATCACTACCTTCGTCTGCTCTGGAAGTCTCATCTTAGGCTTTCATCTTTTGGTCTTAATAGTAATATATTTTGTGCAAAACCTTTTAGTAAATATTACATTCAAGACACACATACAGTATATAAAACACATACAATGTATTATTTTGTATAAAAGAAGGAAAACAAGAGAAATAAGAGATACCACTTATATTCTGATATTGATAATGAAACTATGAGTATTGGCTAAACCTATTTATTTTTTCAAATAAAAATTAATTAGCTTCAATTGCCTAGTTTCATAATAACCAAAGCTATTTCACATATTTCATAACAGATTTGCTATAGAAATTAAACAACCCCTATCCAAATGTGCATTTTCTTTTTATCAATTTCATCATTGTAATGTAAATACTTTAACGAGGGCTGTCAACCAATTAAAATATTTAAATGTGATTAATTCCATAATGTTGAGCATTAATCATGATTGATTTAGATTAAAATACTTTCTAAATTTAAATGTGGACATTAAAGTGGATACAATTAATGTCAGTGAAATGCATTTCTATATATTCAAAAATACAGTATCATTATTTTCACAAAGTCTTATCAAGTTTTTCACAACAGAACACTTCACCAAAACAGGAAACTTAAAGTTTTTTACTGATTATAACACCAATGTTAAAATTCATTCTCTTAAACATTCACAGGAGAAAAAAATCCTGTTGGTAAGCCAGCAGGTTTTTAGATTACTCCCAGTCGACTTCATTTCAGACTTTTAACCTGTGCTGCTCCTGTAAGAGTGTGATGACTGTTGTTGAATTCACACTGTTTGCACTGGATGACTCTGTTACAGTCTAAAACTCTCCTTTTGAAATAGAAAACACATGAATAGCAATTGAAGTCCCACATTTCAATAATTTATATTTTTGTTCCTCTGATTAACAGAACAATAACAAGCTCTTACTGATCTCTGAATAAGTTCATACAGTGAGTGCCTGGTCAAAATAAAGAAAATGCCTTAATACCATGTTTTATTGTCTTTTGTCTGTGTGTAAATTTCTACAAATAAATAAAGCCACAGCTAACAGTACGGTAATTATTAAGAGTCAAACTATGACATTATTGGCATAATGCACAAAGGAATGGTGATGCACATATTTTTTGGGATGTATATGCGTGTTGAGATAGTTTTCTTGCATAAACACCTAACATTCCTACATTCTCACAATTCTGGGTTACTAATTAGGGAAAAGGAAAACATAGCAAGAGAGAAAAAATATTTTTCATTTAGCATTTGCATAACAATTCCCTGCCCTTTCTGTGACATTTAATATTGGCCATGAATTTCTAATCAGGTCTTATAATGAGAGACAAGGGTGCTGACAGAACTGCATTACCATGCATGCACTGCAGCATTCGGCACAATTTCCACAGATAAGTCTCCTGCTCTGTGCACAAAGGTTACCCAAAGAAAATGCCATCTAGCATCACCCTGCAGATAAGCCTTTATGAGGCATGCACTCGGCTTAAATTAACAAGCTAGACGCAGTTAACGCTGGCTCATTAAAGAGTACCACAATTACATTTAAACATCGCTTATGGTGTTTTGACTGCCTGAAGGTGGCGTCCCTGCAAACACAGGAAAAGATGTTCATTATCTGGTCTTCTGCCATTCATTGTAGATGTTGGATCTTAAATCATTTTAAGATCAGTTGTGTATCTTAAAGGTTCACTACATTCATTTTGCCAGGAGAAATGAGCAGATTTATATCTTTCCTTAACCCTCTGGAGTCTGAGGGTATTTCAAAAATTCTGATGTAGCCTGACATGGCTTTTTATTTTATTATTATTATTTTTTTATTTTTATTTTTAACAAATTACACCTATCAATTTTTTTTTTGCAAAGTGATATGCAGGCTTTTGTTCAGCACAATCTCAACAGTGTCAAAACAGTAAGAGTGTCATAAATCTATATTTTGATTAAATCTGCTCTAAACTTACTTTCCCAAAACCTATTTTCAGATGTGCTGATATATTGTGAAAAAACACTCAAAATATTTGTAGCCAAGACTTTTGAGCTCAGAACTGAATAAACAGGTGTTGGCTACACACTGGTCATTACAGTTTTTAGAAATTGTATGTGGTTTTATTTCTAAAGGTTAACAAATGTAAGTTGACACTCTGTTTTCCTCAGCCAGTAACTCTACTTATTAGATAGGTGTGAAACATTCAGGAAGAGGTCTATTGTTCAGATTCACCTCAGCTAAGAGGCCTTTGTTTGGTAAAAATTACACACATTCCAACTCCGATAATCCAACCAATGGGAAAATAGCACAGTTGTCTGACTTGCTCTCACAGACGTGTCTCTGCTTATTTAAGCTCCTCTCACAAAAATCAAAAAAATATTTAGATGCATATTACTGTATATATATTTGAAAAGTAGATTCTGTAAGATTTCTAGAGCATTGATTTATCTTACAGAATTATAGAAGTGTATTTTTTCAGAATTTTGTTAGTATGCCACAGGTGGGAGAGCTGACTCCAGTGGGTTAACTGAACTTGAGCAGAAACATAAACTCAAAATGATCAGGACAGGGTGAGTGGAGTCACTATAACTTAAAATAACTACAGCAAAAATATTTTCCTTTAATGTTTTCTGATCAAAGGTACTGAAGAAATAGCATACATGGCATACCCCAGTGATGGGAAAGATACCCCAGGAGTCGCAGTGATGGGCCAGAAACCTTTTTTTCCCTGAGACTGTAGAGGCAAAGATGATTATATCACTCAGTACTAAATGTTCTCCAGAATTTTTTTTTTTTTCCATCAGAGGTTTAGTATTAATGCATTTTCTGAATCCCTTACTAAAATGAGCCAAAACACTCTACAATACATTTTTTAAAAATTACAAAATTTCTTTAAACAAGTCAAATCTTCTAAATATTCATACACATACTTTTTGGTTTCTTCTGTCACGAGGATGCTATTGGATTTCTCTGTATATAAAGTTAATTGAATTTGTGAACAAAGACCATGTGACTTTGAGAGTCATACTCTGAGTGAATTTTATTTTATTGGATAATACTTTTATCCTCTTGAGTGTGAAGAGTACTTGAATCTTCTGTCACTGCTTTTTCTCAAATTAACAGCTTCATAATGAACACTTACCATATTCTGCATAACTCATCTAATGAATAAAAATGAATGTTGTCCCAGGTGACACTTCAAGGAATAGCGGCATTTGAAAAAGTGAGCTTGTAATTGTCTGAGAACTTGATGACAAAAGAGCCTGAGAGACATATAAACACTAGTATGATGCACTCAGTTTCTGCACAATATCCCATTTCTTACATTTTTGTTCCCCAAAAGGCTCACTAATGAGGTATGTGTGAGGTAATGTGTTAAGAAAATCATATTTCATTTTAAATAACCATTTTCCAATTTCTCTATATTACTTAGAATGAAAAATTATATGTAATTATATGCAAATTATCTCCGGTTGCCCAGTATTGAGCCTCATTCAAAAAGCAGCCCAGGTTTAATTACCCTTTATAAGTTCAATGTGTATGGACAGGACGAAACAGCAGTGCAGTTATTATATCATAAGAAATCCACTATAATTGACATTGTCGAAGGATAATCAGCGTGCAGAATTTATTTCAGTCTCTCTGCAGTTATGTAGTCAAACATGAGCCTACAGAATGTCTCAGCTCTCAGTCCTCCTTTTCTGCCATAAATCAGTGTAGTGACCTCTTAGTGTGTTTACCCTCATTACTATCATTGTATAGCTTTATGGGATGGTGTGATGGAATGGAATTGCTTATAAGTAGAGGAGGATGGGTCCCCTCATGTGAGTCTGGTTCCTCTCAAGGTTTCTTCCTCCAGCTCTAAGGGAGTGTTTTTGCCACTCTCGACTGCCTTGCTCACTGGGGCTTTTGTGTTTGTTATTAAGGAATTCTGAAAAAGCTTCTTTGCAACAACATCAATTGTAAAAAGCACTATAAGAATACATTTGACTTAGTTTCACAGCAAAATGCAGGAAGTAAATATTCATTGGATGAGTAGCTATTCCAACTCTCTTGAGCTATCAAGCCACAAAAACGTAAAATAACTGTTTTAAGTGTGAACTTTAAGATGCACTTTCCAGAAGGAAATTTCCAGATTAAGTATTATTTTGCTCTTTATGATTGATAACACAATAAAACCTGCATCCATTCTCAAAAATGCAGGGAGGAGATAGATTCAGATAGTGAACCGTGACTCAATCCCCACCTTGGTTCCTTCTCCATTCACTATTTACACCTGAAAACTCTCATAGACTTTATGCAGTGACGTTACACAGTATAACCCTTGGCTTATGAGTGTTCCTTGCAAAGTTTTACTGAGTTTTGAAACTTCTGTTACTTGTGCTTTGCTGATTCTCTGCACTTTTCATTCTGGAGTGCTTATACCTGCCTGTCTTGAATATTAAGTTGGATTGCCCTAAATAAAACCACTCAGCAAACAAAACAGAGCATATCATTAGATGTGTTATTGTGGTAACTGGCACAGAAATCGCTATACACACATTGCTGTCTCTGATTTGTGATGCTGGACATATACTCTATGGACAAACATATCTGGACCTGGTCACACTGAAGTCAAAGGTATTAGAGTTTATCCTGCTTTTGATGCCTCTACTGTCCAGCAAAACTTCCTACCAGATTTTGTTGACACTGATATAGGCAGTGTATGGGGTCCTAGTATGAATCTGGTCTTTGCATGCATTAAATGTGACCAAATGTTCATGTTTACTTATTGTAGTCCATGAAAGTAGACCTACCTTAAAGGTATTTCTAATAAAGTGCCCAGAGAGTGTGTAATGTTTCTTCTATTATGTTTATTAGGAAACAACTTCAACAAAGTTAACTCCACAGACCTTAATGGGATGAGAAAAGAGAAGTATGTGACAGTGTTGAAAAGCTTTTATGCTGCATTGCTCAGAGTCCTTGCTGCAGGGTATTATCTATCACCTTTACCCTTGAGCTTTTAAATAATTTAATGAAATTAATTATCAGCACTGTTGGTCAAACAGTTGACTGATCCTGGGCTCTTACAGAACCAAAAATACTCAGAAGATCATTGAACCCACTTACTTTTATCGGGGATTATTCTCACATAATTGGTGTGGATGACATTGACTGTAAATTCTGACCATATCTGATAATTAGAGCTGGGGCCAAGTATTAATATTATGAAACTAACCGCAGCAAAGCTGGAGTCTATTCACAAGGTCCTGTGAGGTGAACTTGCCCTGTTTTTGTAGTTTTGGGCAGTTTCAGATGGATACTCACACCAGCAGGTATTGCTAGCAGTGAGGTAAGCAGACAGCTCGGGCAAAGTCATGCTGAGTCACCAGGTGGGTTCAGGTGGCTGGATTGCTTTCATTGCTGTCCACAGTTCAGCCCTATAGCCAAAGCAAAGTTTGATACAAAAGTACTATGTAATGAAAAATTGGACATGAATAGGACTTGAATGTGGAGTGACTGCGCTGTCTCGTTTGAGGACAGCTGTGTGCTGAGGTTGTGTATTAACAGAGATACCTGTCCTCTCAGTGCAGGCAACTCCAGTAACCAGTCCCAATGCTAACTGAAGCCATGTCTGATGCAGCTTCTGTAGAACAACACAATGAATAGGATCAGATTAAAAATGGTGGCATATCCAAGCAGGACACCTGTCTGTAGTTATTCTTTCTGTGTCTCTATTTAATGGACTTGCAGTGTGTTCCCAGACATTGCTTCAGGAAAAGTGATTTGGCAGGTTAAATGATTTAAAGTATAATGTTGGTATAGATATTCCAGCATTATTGCTCATTTGTTTTCTGATCAATGATGCAGCCTGAATCTTGATAGACTCATCTGTGCAATTAATACACATAAATCAATAAACAGGCCAGGCTATCCTGTTGGTAATTAAATTGTAACATGCAGCTTGTACCTCTAAGTCTTCCTTTAAGGACTGTTTGATTATTTCTAACTGCCCTCTAGCTGTTCATTGAGAACAACTGTTTCATTTAATCTGGAAGGTCCCTCTCCTCTATGCATTTTCTCTATAAAAGTGGAGCATTTACAGTTAAAATTGCAATGGTTGATTCTATATAGTCAGTTTTGTTATATTCTACATAGTAGAGAATTTAGAGCATCTAAAAATATGACCTTTTCATTTTTTTTATTTTGTACCACCAACAAGGAGTGAGCCAATGAGAGCCACATCCACTAGAAATTGAACGCTGAACAAACAAACAAACCAAAAAACATCAACATGGCTGCTATCAGGTGCCACCATATCTAATCATCAACTGCTGTGTCTGATCCACTCATACCAGCACAACACACACTAACACACCATTACCACATCAGTGACACCGCAGTGCCAAGAATGAGCCACCATCCAAATAATACCTGCTCTTTGGTGGTCCTTTGGGGGTCCTGATCTCTGAAGAACATGGTGAAAATGTCTTCTATGTGTAATTGAATATATACAAGTGCACTTAAATGGTCAGATCAGCTGATAAAATGGACAATGAGTGCAGATAAAAGGTTTGTGTACCTAATAAAGTGGCCAAGTAGTGTAGTCCCACAACTGAACTCGGACTGGACTGTTTCCAAGCAACACAAACATTTTCCTGCATTCTGGCTCACTACGATGTGTAGGTTGATCAATCAATCAATCAATCAAAATTTATTTATATAGCGCTTTTTACAATGGGCGTTGTCACAAAGCAGCTTTACATATTTAATATCAAACAAACTGAATCTAAGCCCGATGTGAGCAAGCCGAAGGCAACAGTGGCAAGGAAAAACTCCCTCAAGGCTGGAGGAAGAAACCTTGGGAGGAACCAGCCTCACAAAGGGGATCCATCCTCCTCTGATCAAACTACTGACACAGATTTACATCCTTAGTTAAATCTGACATTGTGCTATAGTATATAACATGAATGATATTAATAATAGTGATCATTGCATTCATATTAGGTATCATAATTTAAAATGCAGTAGCATTAGAGCTTTAGTCCAATGTTGATGTTACTACAGGTCAGCAGTACTTTATATCAGGTCTATTATCTGTATGTTACTGTTTATTGTACAACCAGTGAAATAAGAGTCTGTTGACAGATACTTTGGTAGCATTCTTATGAGTTAACAGCTCGATCAATTAACAGTCAATCAAGCATACCTGTAATGTGTATTTTATTGAGTGTCTCTTTAGTGTTTCTAGTAAAATATGTACAGTACCAGTCAAATGTTTGGACACACATTCTGAACATTCAGTGTTTTTCATTATTGAAAAAAATGTTCTGCATTGTAGATTAATACTGAAGTCATCTAAACTATGAATAAATACATATGTAATTATTTAGTAAACAAACAAGTCTTAAACTTTATAAGTTTTATATTTTAGATGGCAGCTTTCTTGGCATTTTCTCAGTCAGCTTTATGAGGTAGTCACCTGGAATGGCTTTCAGTTAACAGCTGTGTCTTGTCAAGAGTTCATGACTTGCATTTCTTGCCTCTTAATGTGTTTGAGACATCAGTTGTGTGTCTACTTTGAAGTAAAGTATAAAACATGTTTTGGTTTGTTTAACACTTTTAAGTTTACTACATGATTCATTATGTGTTCCTTCATAGTCTGGATGATTTCAGTGTTCATTTACGATGTAGGAAAAATTAAAAAAGAAAAATAGAAAAACGAAACTTAAATGAGACTGATACTTTTGACGGATACTGTATGTAATATAAAATCAAACTGTTTATAAAACAATAATATCTAAAGTAAATTACATTGCAGTATTTGTGGATTTAAATGTGGGAAGTCTGATTAGATTGACATAGCTTGTCAGATTTACTAAGAGATCAAAGAGTTAAAAGTGTCAGAAGTCATTTTTGTGATAAAGTTATGAAAACTGTATGCAGTAGAACAGGGTAAGTAAACTGCACACAACTATGAGCATCACAGATGACTGCAGTCTAAGCACTGCATAGCAGCGTATTCTATACCACGCTCCTTCTGAAGCCTTAAATCACACTTATTTTCATTTTTTTAAGCTCTCACCTTGCATCTGCCTCTGCAACTGCTCTTTTGCTCTGAGAACGGTGAAAAGTTGAAGAGCTTTTATGCCATTCTCTCACCATACTATCCCTCTGAGAAGAACTTGGCACAAAAGATGTTCCGTGAATAGTGCACAGCAATGACAAAGAACAAAAAAGGCAGCAGAAAATTTCCTCTGAAGTCTCAAAAAGAATGACAAATGCATTCCCTGGATAGTTATATTACATCTGTCATTTGTTGGCCCCTTTTCCACTATTTTTCTCCACTGTGGAGATCTTCTCATTTCTTATTTCCATTAGTTGAAAGGGAGATGAACTTAATGATGCCTGCTCTGATAGATCTTGAAAAAAAAATGAATGAGCAGGTGTGAAGAATGATCAATCATGGGTCCTGTCACTAAATATTGAAAAATACTACAGTAGAAAATTAGGTTTCTGTCCTTTAAAATGTCATATATAGGCCTCTGCCTGAGAGGTCAGCATATATACTGTCACCTTTGGACATATTGCTTTGCCAGGCTTATCAAGAAACTGAACTCATATATAAACTACATTGTAACCGTTCTTATGGCCTTCTCCACCACTTATACTCCTTTATACCTCCACTGCAACTCTCAATAGAGTTGTGTGCTCTGGCCCCACCATAGAGTCATAGCTCTTTCACTCTCAGAGCAGATAAGAGTGCTACACTCTGCCATAGGTCACTCAGTAAAGTATTTAATACTGATATGGCATCGTAGATGTGAATTGCAACACTTGTGACATTTTGTGTCTATTCTGATTGCATGATCTGTAGAGATGGTACCACTTTTTCTTTCCTAATACCAATACAGACATTTAAACCTTATTTTCTGGCTGACATCAATAATGAATCTTTTTTTTAATTCAAATTTAATTCAGAACCTTCAATTAAACATAGTACTTCACTGAATATATCATGGTCAAGCTGCACCCTGTCCATTACATTGTAAAACACAATAAAGAGGAAAAGAGGCTACTCGCACACTGACAAGGCCACAACTTAAACTTTACCTTGAGTAACAAGAGCAAAAAATCTCTCTCAGTCATACTAAAGACAAGTTTTAACTTTATTTATTACATCCATCTCAAAGCAGTGATGGTTTAAAGGCTGAAGAATGAATGAATTAAGCAATGAATGGATAAACACATATATAAATAAACAAATGAACAAATTGGATGGATGGATGGATGGATAGACAGGTATATATTTAAATCTTTAAACATGTGCATTATACATTCAATATTCTCAATACAATATGCAGCAATGCAAATGAAAGTTGAAGCTCTGTATTAAAAATGTAATGCCTTGGCGCTCATCAGCGTTTACCTAAGCCAGTAGTACATCACTCATTCATTTGGCCTTCTGGCCAATCATGAGCTATACTCAAGTTTAAAATGAAGCAATTCATCTCTGCTTTATCAATTGCAGGCAACAAAGCATCGCTGTCATCCTCCTTCCTCCCCACCACCACCAGGTTGGACCTGGTCTTCTTGCCCAGGGGGGTGGCCTATGCCAAAGAGTCTAATAATTAACCTCTCTGCTAATATCCTCTTCTGAGTGCTTTTTGGAAACTATTTTTTAAACCAGCTTGTAAATCCCATCACCTCACACAATTAATATAATTTTATAAAATGCAAAAATAGTTAAATACACATGCAAATAATTAAGCAGGGAGTAGTCATCAAGGCAGGGTTGCTACAATATCCAGATAGCTAAAACCTAATGTTGAGGATTGCCAAATTTGAATGTCCTGCTGCTCTTCTGCTACTAGGTTGCCTTTCTAAACTGAGAAACACTGTTTTGAGGAACCAGTTCTTGTAAGACTTCACTGAGAAATTTGTAAAGATGGGGTAGCCATAGACTTGTGGTTAAGGAACCAGCCTTGTTGGTTGATGGTTTGATTCTCTGAATTGGCAAGACGTCAAGGAGCAAGGCACCTAACAACCAATTGCTCCCTGGGCACCATATAGGCAAATGTGTGCTCATTGCCCGCTAGTGTGTGGGTATGTTTGACTGCACTGATGGAACATAGAGCTCAAATTCATGTGCGCAAGCACATTGCAGAAAAGTCTTGACTGCAGCATGATTGTCCATGCATCAGTAAGGTAGTGCTAATATTAACAGTGTTGAGACATTTTTAAGATGATTGACATGTAATAAGTTAATGAACAGCTAGTTTCTTCCATGTGTTTAATTGTTATTTCATGTCCATATATGAGTTTAAAAAGCTGTTAATGGAAATGACCTTGCAGTGTCTCTTGGCATGTAACTCCACACTGTAACCACGTCTCTCTGGATCTGGATACAGAAGCACTGTAATTACACTTAGCGTGCCTGATGTTTAATCTTGTCTGCCATGTTTTGCATAGGACACTTGAGAAGGATGAATTTACCATTATATCCCACAGAGTGACCTCTCTCCACAACCTGCCCATCCACACAGAGACACACTCTTCCACTTTAATCAGCCAGCAGTGATTAATTAGGACTATCAGTGTGGGATTGTTTTTGATTACTCATGTCCTATGGAGAGGCATTGAATCAGGAGTATTGGAGAGTGAAAGGTGGAAACAAGAGAGCGAACGCGATTAATTCACTGTTGGTTGCTCATGGCTTTGTCCTCACACTTAATCTGGCTGTATTTAATTGTGTGTAGTGGGCAGGAATGCCCTAAAAGGATCAGCGAAATCCTCCCTTTTTTTGCCCTTCAGTCTGGGAAGGATAACACTGTAGATGTGGATCAATCTTGAATGACCTCGTTACTAATAGGCCAGCACGTCCTGACTGGGCTGCATCCTGCTGGCTGATAACGAGAGAACTCACTGACTGTCTAGCTCTGGCACTTTGTCATAAATCTCAGTCGCACTGATCCCACGGCCTTTCCTCCACTTATTTTCCTACCAGTGAACATGCCAATAGCTGTGCGCATTACTTCAAGCATCAAATTAATTTCTCTGGCAGCTCTCATAGACTCCTCATGCTCATTGGCATAGGCTTGAGTAAAGAACCAAAATGACAATTCATCAGGATTTTTGTCCCAGAAGAAACCACAAGAGACCTCACCCGGACACTTAACTTAAACACTCTGGGGGAAATGAATGATTTATGGTGGAAGGGAAGCCTGTCTCTGGCCCACCTCCCACAGGAGGCCCTGTCTCTCTGAGCTGGGTCAATACAGGGCGAAGGGGAAACCAGTAAAGGTGACAGTGCCCAGGGGGGAGCTCTGGTGGTCACTGGACGGGATCCAATAATGAACAGACTGAGTCTGTGTGTGAGTGTGTTTGTTTTTGTACAAATAACTTTGTATAAAAGCCTTAGAAAAACAAATCTTAACATTAATGTTCATCTTGCAGCATATACAGTACTGTGCAAATGTCCTTCACACCAAACATGCTATTTAAAACTAAACTACATGCAGCCAGTGAAAAGAGCGCAGCAGAGGAGTTACATGACTGGATTGTGGAACATTTAGACCAGTCGTGCTGCTGCATTCTGGATCAGCTGCAAGGGCTTAATTCGCCCCTTTCACAAATCCCAGAATGCACCGCGCAACCGGCAACATCCGGTTCACCATGCTATCAATACTAAGCTACACTATCACGCTGCT
>BRDA01089518.1:0-22364 GCA_036984385.1 Crenuchus spilurus
TCTTTAAAAGGCTGAATATCTGTTTAATGTGATGGCATTTCCATGTGAAAATAAACTATTGTGATGTTATTCTTCTCTGTGCACAGTGGCAGACCCTGCTAAATTGACCATTATGCTGGCCATGTATGCGAGCACAGGTTTTACCATTCATCAAAATGTCACCTGTAATGGCTGCTAAATTAGCCATGTGTTTCCACGAGCTGAACATGACTAATAAATCTTAGAGGCATGAGGATGTGTTTGCATGCTTTACTTCATACGACCTTTATTCTGACCTTCAGACTGACTACAGAGCCATAGTTTATCACATGCAAATCAAATACAGGATGTACACCACATAGAAAAACTCTCTTTTCTGTCATTTCTTTTTTCCTTTCTTTCCTTCCTACTTTAATTTTGGACATTTGTTGTCCAAAAGTGCCAGTTGGATAAACAGATGAATAAACAGACAGACAAACAGACACACACACACACACACACAGAGATAGATTGATAGATAGATTTTTAGATAGATAGATAGATAGATAGATAGATAGATAGATAGATAGATAAATAGATAGATAGATAGATAGATAGATAGATAGATAGATAGATAGATAGATGGAGAAATAGACACAGACAGGCAAATGGAATGTCAGACAGACAGACGATTAGACAGGGAGTCAGATAGATCGATAAACAAAACTGTCTTTCTCTACTGAAGGTTGGTAGTTGAATTTGCTCAGTTTGATTTGTCACTTTAATGTAAAGTGCACTACTGGTAAGAAGTGAGATAGCTGAGATATCTGAGATAGAGTTGAGACAGAGTGTGTGCCGTATGAGAAAAGTGTAGAGGAGGGTGTTCAGAGCTGAAGTTTGAATTTAATATGTTTTCCTGTAGAAATATTTCAGCAATCAGCAGATGGAGGGGCAGGAAGTGACATAGCGATAAGGTGTAGAGACAGACCACAGCGGAGGCGAACAGACCAGCAGACAAAAAGAGGAAGAGAGGAAGGACAAGAGGAGGAGGAGATATTGGAGGGGAGCGAAGGAGTGAGAAAGACACAAAGCCAACTGCCTACTGTTAATATCTTTGTCAAATGTCTGTAAAATACTGCAGTTTATCTTTTTTCTTTCACTTATAATATAATCCATACAATTAAGTTCACTAATTAGGAACAGACCGAAACAAACATTTGTGACCCGGCCAGGGAAAACCAGGCCAAAGTCGCTGGGCAACTTATTGAGATATGGTGTCGTTCAGCCTGTCACTCACATTAGCGACAAAACTTAGCCACTCGGTTTTATTGCTATAAATGAAAGATAATAGCCTTAGATATCTATCGTAGTACATATTTTGATCAAAAACAAAACTTAAATTCACCAAAAAAGTTGTTTTTGTGCAGTACGTCATTCAGCGAATTTGCAGATTTTACCTGAAAAATGGGTTTCTGTGACCACTCAAATCCTGATGTAGCACTACTTCTACCACAGAGGTACACAAGCTTGTTGGGTGTCATTCAGCTCCTGAACTACTTCTCTTCTGTAGAAATGTGGTTGAGCTCATGTATCCATCCACCAAAGGTGAGGAGGTCTTCAGCTAGTGTAAACAGAGCAATTTTTGGCTGCTTTGTCTTTTAGTGTTCATTTCTGCTGTATTTGGATTTATTTTAATTAATTTTTAAGTGTTTCTGGTGTATTAATGTCTTGTGACACAAATAAACTGAGGCGAGTTTCTATCTCTGAAAGTAAAGCAGTGTGAGGCTTCCTCTAGCAGTACTTTTTACAAATATGCTAATAACTCATTTAAAAAAAAGACTTTGACACTGTTTTCCCTGGCGGGGTCTCATTTATGATACCAAAATCGATTTTAAGGGCCAAATTTTTCCAATTACTGATAATATCAGTGGATATCACTACAGGTTTAGATTATACTGTAGATCATATAAACAACAGGTTCTGTTTAACCTGACTCTCAAACTCAAATAAGCAGCAGTAAAAAAACAGGGTGCACCATTTGCTTCTTTACCCAGATGACTGTGAATAACTTTAATACTAATGAAGAAAAGTATTTGGATTAAATATTCTTTAGTTAATGTGAAAAAGAAGGACATGTATGATTACAATGCAGGTAGATGGGTGTTCATTTCTGAGGACTAATATCCGTGGGTGTTGGAGTGGAGTTGGACCCATCCAGCTGTCACTATCAGTCACCGGCTGCTGCAGTGAGACATTAAAGCGAGTAGTTATCCTTGTGGACACAGAACGTTGGTTATTTCACTGTACATAATGTATAGGTACACTGTACAAGAGGAGTGCTCGTAGTGCAATCGAGTGCAAACTCGATTCAAAAGACACAACAGAAAAAGAAAGCTGACAAAAAAACATCTCCAAGCACATCACCACCTGATCAGGAGAAAGAACTGCATGCTGGATATTACCCAGTCGGTTTCTCACAGACTGAGGTATATTTAATCCATATTTCATCACCAGATCTTCATTAGTATTAAAGTTATTAATTGTTTGGGTAAAGAAGCAAAGCACATTCGACTCTCAACACTGAGGTCTTTGGTTCAAGTCCGCATCTGGATGGAGTTTCCATGTTCTCCCCGTGTCTGTGTGGATTTTCTCAATGGACTCCAGTTTCCTCCCATAGTCCAAAAACATGGAGATCATGTTAATTGTCTACTCTAAATTACCCTGGTGTGTGTGTCTGAATGAATGTGTATATCTTTGTACAAAGTATATATATACTGTATATGTAGATATGGTGGGCACTCTGTGCTGAGTGATCCCCCCTAGTGCTCAATGCAGTCCTCCAGGTGGACAGTCGCTTCCAGTTGAAAGTATGTTGTGTGCAATTGGCTGCTGCTTCTCGCCGGTGTGCGTGTGGTTGAGTTTTAAGTGTGTAAATGGAGTGTGTTGATTGTAACGCATCCTTGGGTTTGAGAAAGGTGCTATATACTGTAAGTGTTCATTCATTATAACACTGTCCAGAAATATTTACAGTTTCAGTATAAACATAATCGTTGAATACGTTATACATATTTTAGTCATTTTAACTAGTTTTTGCGATTTTAGTCCGAGATGGTCAGGAAGTTATCCCAGTGATGTTGCGACTAAGGATGAGCGAGTACACCATAATCTGTATCTGTATCTGTTCAACCATCAAAATTATCTGTATCTGTACTCTGAGTGGGCGGGGCCTAAACCAAAATTGGGCGTGGTTTAACCGGAAGTAGGTGGGGCTTAAATTGGTACATTATTTTAAGTCTTTAGGTTTTTGATCACAGAAGTAAGAGAACTATTTACAGAACATTTTTAATAAACTCAGAACATGAATATTTTAAGTGCACGAATGAATACAACTCATGCAGTAGGAAATTATGAACTACTAAGTAAGCATGAACATGAGTTGTCATACTCAAAACAACTTCCTTTTTTTATTTCTTTTTTTATTTTATGATCAAGCTGAATTTTTTCAATTATTTATTTTTACTACCAAACGTTTTTGCCATTTTTTTTCCCCACACAAAGTTAAACAATGTTGATTAAGGTGTGTGTGTGTGTGAGAGACAGAGAGAGAGAGAGAGAGAGAGAGAGAGAGAGAGAGAGAGATGGAGTGAGAGTGCGGAACAGCTGTGGCAGAGACGTGTATGTAGGGAGGGGCGGGTGCTCTGTGTGACTGGCCAATCACATACCGTGTAGACAGTCCGTTACCCAATGAGAACTTTCCTTCAGCACGAGCGCGGATATTGACGAGTTCATTCATTCATTCATTATCCCACCCGCTTAATCCTTATCAGGGTCGCGGTTAGTCCCCTACCCCTTCACTGGGCGCAGGGCAGGGCATTACACTATTCAACCAAGCCCAGGACAGGGCGCCAATCCATCACTGGGTGTACACATATGCACGCACACACACACACACACATTTTTACGGACAATTTAGAGTACCCAATGAACCTGACCTCCATGTTTTTGGACTGTGGGAGGAAACCGGAGTCCCCGGAGGAAACCCACGCAGACATGGGGAGAACATGGAAACTCCGCTCAGATGCGGACTCGAACCCAAGACCTCAGCGCTGAGAGGCAAACGTGCTAACCACTAAGCCACCGTGCCGCCCTATTGACGAGTTTTACTTGTTTAATGATCGTTCTCGCCCCAAATGCTTTATCCGTACCGGATACTGGTCTGAAACAACCCTAGTTGCGACCAAAAAAGTTGGCAGTTATAAAAAACACACGTCATACATATTCAAGAAATATACCTTTTCAGACATATCTCTTCATAAAATGCCTATTGGCTTTTCCCACATATTTTTGTTATTGCTCAAAGGTTCCTCTTTAATGGCTCAGGGGACTTCTCTTGAAATCCTTCAGAGAAAAAGAGACATGATATACTTCTTATCCAGATTATTTTTTTTTTATTATTTCATAGAGTTCATACTGAGATTCCTGTAAACATGAGTGTTTTTATCTGAACAAATCTGAGCACAAAGTGAGACTCAACATTACTGTCTATTTCTTGCGACATTGTAGCAGCAGATCTAAAACTTAAGCCAAAATTTGAGTTGTGTCCTTCTGACCTCGATGTTAGTCTAGGAGAAGCTACTGAGATGTTAAGATCTTTTGGATTTCTCTTTCCTCTGGGTTAAGGACCAATATTGTTGAAATATGTTTTTTATATAGTTGAAAAAAGTTTTGTTTTACTTGGAGTTATAATGTGGAGGTTTAATGAGTTTGAGGAACATCAGTTCTCTCTGTGTGAGCACAGATTCTTTAAGAAAAGTTTATAATAATATAATTGTCACAGTAATGTTATGGCCATATTGCACAACTATAGTTGTGGCAAGTTAAGATGCATTTGAAAATGTGCAGAAGGAGTAAAGACGAAGGACGCTGAAGCATCTGTTCAAAGTAAAACAAATCACAAACACTTCACATAACAAATACCTTCCAGACAGATGTACAGTACCTATTCTGGGCCCAAAGCAAACAGTGCAGAAGCGTTTCACTGGGAAGAGAGTGGCAGACTTTGAAACGGCATCCTCCCGCTGCGATTTTAGAGAGACAAGCAGTGGGGAGTGCTTTCTTCTGCCACACAAGATTGCTTTTGATTTAAGAAAACAAAATATCAATGGGAAGTCTACGATATGAGCGTCGAGCCAGGGGTGAATCGAGAGACCTGTTATTGGTGTGATATTGAATTCCATTTTTTTTTTGATTATTTTCTTGGACATCTTCCCCATGGTGCCTTTTTATGTTAGCATAATGGGAATCTGCCTGGAGCGGAGCTTGCACCCTCGACCTGGCTCATCATAACCAAACGCTCTTCCAAGTGGCATCGAGTCTGTGGTGCCCCCAGGGCACAGTGTTGTAGCATGCTTTATTCTCAGCCTCTAGGAGTGAGGCTTTGACTCTAAGAACCTACAGAATGTAGCTGTTTTGCTCTGATACGCTAGTAAAAAGGGCCCTTAGCTTTTTGCTTGATGACATTCAGTCTACTGACACAGAAAATGATATTAAAATAACATCCACTCATGTCAAACACAAGCAGATGACTAGAAGCCATGGCACTAGATTTTATGGCTTTAATATTAAGCAAAAAGTTCATGATTCTGCCATAAAATCCTGAGTTACAAACTCAACCTTGACTTTTTTGTTATAAAAGCATGTATCAGCTCTGCTCTGTCTCATTCAACATTGGAAATAGACCACGAATGGACCAACACTGATCATGTTAGTTCATGGAGGGCAATTCCAAAGTCCTTGTAGGCAGGTCTGACCATAAAATAAAATAAAAGTGGTAAAAAAAATGTTTGTATGAATCTATGTAAATGTGTAATTTGAGTTGTCTCACATAATACAGAAAAAGACAAGTTTAGGCTGTTCTGAAAACTGAACATGAACTTTCAATGAATCAGACGTCTTACTTTTGATTACTTTTGATCCAGTGACTAATCAAAGATCACTTTATTTTGAGAAGCCCTCTGTATATGAAATATATCATCAACAACATCTCAATGCACTAACAGCAGTGAATCATCTGAATACATTCAGTTGATATTTAACAGATGTTTCTGATTAAAGTTTGTTGAATTCAGCTGTTATTATTTTTATTTGTAGAGTCTGAGTTCATATCTGTAGATGTTCAGCTGAGAAGATCCTGAACATGGAACAGGTTTAAATCTCAACAGTCTCTACACACTGTTATAGACCTGCTGTTTACTACATTCAATTACTGCATTTATAACCTGAGATTAAGATTATGGTTAAGATTAGGTTTTGAGTTAAGGCTAAGTTTAGGATTAGGTTTTGGGTTTAGGTTAACTTTAGATTTAGGAATAAGTTTTGAGTTAAGGTTATGTTTAGGTTTAGGATTAGGTTTTAGGTTTAGGTTAAAGGTTAGGTTTAGGTCAGAGTGAGGGTTAAGATTTGATTTTAGGTTAACATTAAGGTTAGGATTAGATTTCGGGTTGAGATTAAGGGTTCAATTAAGTTTTAGGATTTGGGATTACTACAGAGTTTAGGGTTGAAACTAAGGTTAGGGTTACAAATAGGGCTATATTGAAGGTTATGATTTGGTTTTAAGTTGATATTAAGGCTAGCAATAGACATTGAGTTGAGATTAAGAGTAGGATTAGGGCCTGAGTGAATGTTAGAATTAGATTATTGGTTGAAATTAAGTGTTAAAGTTGGGATTAAAATGAGTATGAGGTTTTGGACTATGTTTGGGGTTGATATTAAAGTTAGGATTAAATGCAATGCCATCACTGTAAATATATCTACTTGATGTAAATTATGTGCAGTATCAGCGTTAAGAAATTTACTTCAGATGCTTCACTGAAATGTATTCAGATGCTTAACTGCTACTATTTCACTGATATATTATTGATGTTATGAGCCTGTTGAGAGTTTATTAATCATCTACAAAGGGTCATTCAAAATAATGTGTTAACCACGAAACTTCTACCTTTCACTTACTGAATCCATTAATCTTCAAAGGTAAGCCTGCAAATCCTGTTCCTGTATGGAAGATGTCTGATAAACTGAAAACTCTGTAAGTTTAAAGTGAATACTTTAGAGCAATACCATTAATGCTGTCCCGCCTCATAAAGAATGAGCATTTTCAGACATCAGTGATGGTGCTCAGATTAGTCTAGAAATTGCCATCATTTGATATGGCCTAAAAATGAGATGGAGCTTCAAAAAGCGCTTTCATAAAATCTGTTCTCGCTGTGCCAGAGCACACTCTGACCATTCAGAAAATTCAGTGTCAGAATAGTGGAGAAAAAAGCAGGACATCACGTCCTGAGAGAGATCAAAACACACTCTGACTGAAAGTCTTTAAATGGTGGGCATGGTGACCTAACAGAACTTTTCCTCTGTCATGTGTCATAGTTTCACTGGCATGAACTGTTGGAGTTGAATTTGTTTTACCTGAGGTTTTATGTAATGTAATGTTTATAGTCCCCCCCCAATTTTTTCTTGCACAAAATCTGCTCTACATGCAAAGAAAGAAAGCACAAATAAGCATTTGCACAAAGTTGCTTTATAATAAACATTAAAAGGCCTATAATACTTTCTTTTTGGAAATAAATGAGTGTTAGGTTGTATGTAAACATTTCCCGTTCTAGTTAACATATGGAAACCAAGGCAGCAAAACAACCAATTCAAAAATAACTGTTTTTGTGAGGTCACAAAAGCCAAAACAGTCCAGCCCCTCTCACACTTAAGTGTTTCAGCCTGCACTGCTTTTCAAATGTGAAAACATACAAGACAGCCAATTAGAACCAAGCTCATTTGCATATATCCATTTTACAAGTAGTGGATACTGGGAATGGTTGCAACAGGTCTTATTCCTCCCATCAGAAATGCGCTAGAGTGATCACACATATACTACCCAGGATACAATAACATTACATGTACTGAATTTATTGAAAAGGAAAGGAAAACATATTTTTGGAAATATGAAATAATTTGTATTCTGTATTATTGCTGTTCTATCCAGAGATTTTGTGTAAATCAATCAAAACATTTAACATTTTTTTAAAATAAATGACTTGTTGCATGTGTCAGGTCAGAATGTCTAGAACATGGTGTTCTGTCATAACTGATAGGATGGGGATAGTTCCAAAAAAGCATCAAAACAGACCCTTTCTAACTCAGGATGATAACTGCAAGTCACTCCTGGTTGGTCTTCCTATGCAAACCATCAGGCCCCTGCAGCTGATCCAGAATGCAGCTGTTTGGCTGGTCTTCAATAAGTTCAAGTTCTCATGTTCACTTCACACTGGCTTCCTTTTGCTGCTTGCATCAGATTCAAAACCCTAAATATCACCTAAAAAGCAAAACATGGACCAGCATCTAATGGCCATGGTCAAGTCTCAAGCCACACCACAAACCCTTCAAGCTTCTAGTACAGCTTGGCTTGATCTGCCATCCTTCAAGACATGTGGAAAACTAGCATCAAAACTCTTCTCTGTCCTGGCACCCAGGTGATGGAACAAACTCCCACTGACTGTTCGAACAGCAGAGTCCCTCACAGTCTTCAAACACAGACTGAAGACCCATCTCTTTGTTGAACACTTAAGCGAGCACTAGTTTAAAACACTTATTGTAATGCATCAAAATAATCTTATATTGTGAATTATTGTGTATCTTTCTCTGGATAAGATTGTCTGCCAAATGCTGTAAATGTAAATGTGAACTTGTGCTGAAGTATTTCAGTGATTAAAGTAATGTACTTGTACTGAAGTTTTTATCTGAGAAAAAGCAATGTACTCACTGTACAATGTCAGTCTCAGCTCCATTTTAGGCACTCTGTGTAATTCTCTGTTTTGGGTTTAATTACATTCTATTGTGCTGGTTCAGCTCCTGATCTGCTTTGCTGTTGATTACATCTCTCACTTTCAAATTTTAACATTTTATTTTAGACTAAAAGGATCCAAGAAGAGAAGAATAAGTACATACTCATTTTACTGGTAGTGACAGATGCTGAATATTCAGAGTAGCTCCACTGAAAGAGTGTAGGGGCTCTGGATGATTTTAGACTTGGTAAGGTTTTAAACTACAACTTGTGCCATTATTTAATTGCAGTTTTAATTGGGGGTGCTTTTATGCTGCTCTTTGCACCTCTTCTGAATAACTAAACTTGTCCCTTTGAGCCATACAGGACTCAATATAAATGGAAGCCTGCCCTGTCAGCTGACTCAGAAGGCAAGTTTGAGTCACAAAAGAGAAAAGTGTGACATTTTAAAGTCTAACCACATTCAGCTGCAGGGACAATCACTGCTGGATCTCAGCCTGGTGCGGAGAAAAGCCTAACAAGTACAGCACACAGCCTGTAATACCCCGCAGCTGCTTTACACTGCTGTAGGCACTTATTATCATATAATCATCATGTAGTCTACTAATCTCTGCACTATACACACTGCTCAGCCATAACATTAAAATCAACTCCATCTAGCTACCTTGTCCACTGCCAATATTGGTGCACTTTGTAGTTCTATAATTACAGACTGTAGTCCATCTGTTTATCCGCATATATTTTTTTTATCCTGTTACTGGAACCTTCCCAGCAACACTGATGTGGTTGTGGTGTGTTAGTGTGTGTTGGCTTTATAAAAATTACACCCATCATTTTTCCCAAAGTGTTACACAGGCTTTTGTTCACCACAAGCTCAGCAACAACCGTGTCAAAACAGTGAGTGACATAAATCTATATTTTGATTAAATCTGCTCTAAACTTAGAATTTCCAAAAACTACTTTCAGATGTGCTGATATATTTTGAAAAAAAACACACTATAAACATTTCTAGCCAATACTTTTAAGCTCAGAAATGAATAAACAGAGATGTTGGCTACACACTGTTCATTACAGTTATTAGAAATTGTATGTGGTTTTATTTCTAAAGTTTAACAATTGTGAGTTGACATGTGTTTCCTAAATTCCTAGTTGTTCTTAAATTGAAAATTTATGAGATAGATGTGAACACTCAGATATTTTGTTCAGAGTTCTTTGTTCAGGTTCAAATTCCACACATTCCCCGACCAGTAATCCACCAATGGTATGTCCAGAATTGCCACGTCATTATCATATGAATGACAGCCAGCGGGGAAAAATGGGCAGCTGTCTGACTCACTCTGAAAATGTACCTCTGCATTTAAGCTCCTCTCACAAATATATATAAACAGTATATTTTGGAATTTCAGTTATGTGGCCGCCAGCCGGAATGCTGACTCCAGTGAATTAAACAATCAACAAACACTAGAACTCAATAGTAAGCTAATAAATAAACCAGTTGCTTCTATAAGAATTCATTATAAAAATGTCTCATCCAGATCTTACTGAAGGTCTCACCGACTAACGGATGTGGTTTAGAACACAGTATGACTTACTGCAAACTATAAAAGCAAACCACTACAGACAGTGAGTTCAGACAGCAGCAGGACTGGTAAAAGATGAGGAGTCGAGTTACAAATTTGGTTTTTAGAAAGTTTAACCTGTCAGGTTTTCTAGGCATTTCCAAGATGTTTTTATTTAACTTTAACATTCCATTAACACTGCTACAACATTATGAGGACCTCATCTACAGTAGTTTAAAATACTGAGCACACACAGAGAAAAAAATCCTTTCCGAGCTGATTTGAAACAGAAACTATACATAATAAATAGGATAGATAAATTATATGAAGTAACCATGACCAGACTTTGCTTTGTACTGTCTGCACTGGATGTCCTCCAGCTCAAATTAACTTCCGGTTCATCTCTCTGTCCTGCTCAAACTAGCTGATGTCATGATATTCAGAACCAATAAAATCGACTCGCTGATGTTACTTCAAATTTTGTCATAACGTTAGTGTCTAACTGGGAATGTTCTGTGAGAAATGTTCCAAAACATTGTAATGCAAACCACTATTACATCACACATTATCAGAACATCCCAGAAACGTTTTTTTTTTTTTTTCTGTAATGTTACAGATTAACTGTCTGGGAACCTTTTATAAACATTGCTGAACATTCTTATAACATTCTCAGTTAGCTGGGTTTACATTCCTATAAGAACCACAGAGTAGTTCTAGTCTTTGTTTGAAGAGACAATTTGTTGCTTCTCCAGTTCCTACATCCTTGTTCTGCTGAGTGTCAGTCTGTGGCTGCTGGACCCATTTTTGTTAATGATGGTCCAAGTAGTCAAAAACTATCCACCCCTTCAACATATTCCATATAAACGGTAGAGTGACTGGTCTTTCCTGTTGTCATGACTCTTGTCTTCTTCATATTCAGCTGAAGGCCCATTTTTTCACTCTGTTCTTGGACTTTTCTTACAAGGGTTTTCACGTTTTCCTGATTTTCTGCTATGAACAGAGAGTATGTACCCGTATATCAGATAAATTCAGCTTTATGAGTCACTCTGAACAGAACAGAAGCAGATAAAGCAGAAATGTTAATGCTATTGCATAATGTTCTGCACTTACTGCACTTAGGCTGTGATTATATGCGGCTGAAACAGAGGCACGAATACAGCTCTGTGTTAAAACTGCAGAAAACTCCACTTTCAAGTGAAAGAAAAAAACAAAAAAATCTGAGGATGTCTGAGTTTTTGTTGGAGAAAGAAAGAAACGGGTTTCTGAAACACAAACCTGATAGCTGGAATAGCAGTGTTTCATAAAACATCACAGCAGCTGTTCTGAATTCCTCGCCTGGGTTCTTTGTCATAAAACAAGAAAAAGAGGTCAGAGAATGGAGGGATGTCATTTCTACCTGCACTCAAGCAAATGCATTTTGAAGGTCACCCATGATTAGATATAAAGCCCGACATCTTAAAAAGAGCAGCCATTAGCAACAGGGTAACTGGAAATGATTCATGGCTGGTGTGCTACTCTAACAGATGGGCAAATCAAACCTGAATGCAGAAAAGGCTTGCTCGGCTTGCCAAGAAGCTAATGCCACGGCTAATCATTAGCAATAGAGGATGTCCTCAGATGGCGAGTGCAGTGCTGAGGGGTTACAGCGGGCAGTAATGAGAATAGCTAGCTACGCTAGAGCAGGTGCTAACGGGGGACTTGTATAAATCCCATAAAGCCCATCTCTCCCACGCTACGCTAGCCGCTACACTCATGATAAACTGCTAGCTCCCTGCAGTATAACTGCTACGATGTGCCGTGCATAATAAAGAGGTGAAATGCTGGGAAAGCCCAATGCTAGCTCACTGTAAGGAGGGGGGCACCAAATGTAGTTTTGTTTTTGATCTGCAAAAGAAATTGAATAAAGAAAACTGGCATGAAATATTAATAACATTTCATTATATGATTACGCTGCATTTATCAAAGCTCCACACAGGCCTACATGTCTCTCTCTTTCTCTCTCTCTCTCTCTCTCTCTCTCTCTCTTTCTCTCTGTGTGTATGTGTGTGTGTGTGTGCGCGCGCGCGCGCGTGTGTGTGTGTGTGTGTGTGTGTTTGATTACTCACAGTTCCCATTCAAGGAAAATTATCTGCATACCGTACATGAGCCTTTTTGCCTTTTTCCTGCTTCTATCCAATGTAATTTCCCACAGGATCCAAAAGATATCCTTAACATCTCAGTAGTTGATCCTAAACAATAATGAGATCAGATGCCAAACCACACTTCTTCTCAGATCTTATGTTTCTACTGAGAAAAAGACATCTCGTGTATCTTCTTCCAATTCACAAGACTTGTGGATAACATTCATATTTGACAAGAATCTCAACTCATCTATTTCTCAGTCGGGATTAATGATTTCGGTTTTGATGTGGCGGAAAGACTATTAATTAAATGTACATTTAATATCTCCATTAAGTCTTCTGAACCATCAGTGAGAAACAGCATTTTCCTCTGATTTCTAAAGTTTTGTTAATGAGCTTTTCACTTCAGCATGGCTTATTTATGTATTTGTTTAATTTTTGGAGATGCTGGACATAGTTATTTTCTGTCAATGTCGCCACGTTATTGCATTTTTACAGATTTGTGCTAAAGTTGGTTGACCTCCCAAGTATTTTCTGATATTCTAAATGAACCATCTTCAACAGAGAACAGACTTCTGCTAATTTGAATGAACACTTTATTTTTTAAATTAATCATTTTTGTAAAGACTAAAATGTATAATGTGGCTTGTGCACATGTTAAGGCACATAAAAAGGTTCTAGTATTTGTTAAATTCTGCAAATAATTTGCAGTTGTGAACAAAAATGTGCAGAAATGGTGCCGTAATAATAAACAAAACTTATAATTAAACCAGGGGTACACACATTATTTTGTATATGACTGCAAAAATACTGAATAAAAGGCTTATATGTAGTCAAAAAATGTAATTTTGGTCAGATTGCACTAAGTTTGACACTTTTTATGCCTTTCAAAATGTTCTGAATTTGTGGTAAACAAGAGTGTTTATTCTTATGACAGTAAGTAAGTACTTTCCATTTCAGTGAAATTGTAATTGCTTAAAGAAAAGCCTCATCCAACACTGAGAGCCTCTGAAAACACAGAGGAATTATACTCAAGCTCTTCATCACACTAGATCCATGATAATTCTCTCAAATGGGCTTTAGTGCCTTAGGAAGTGAGCATACATAAACATTTAGCTCCTCTATTACTTATAATCACTGAGATCTCTCAGGACATCCTCCAACACAAAGCATTTAGCGTTTTATTTATTTATTTGTTCAACTTATTTTGTATTATTTATTTATTATTACTTTTTTATTTAATCTCTCACCAAACTGCAATACTTAAGGTGCTTAGAATATCCAATGAGTTCCTCAAAGAAAAATACATTTTAGGTGCTTCAAGAAAACGTACCATATAAAACCATCACAGGAGAGACCATTAATAGTCTAGATGCTTATGGAGGAACTAGATCTCTGGGTTCCATCCAGCACAATGATTAGGTCCTTGGTTTCTTGAGGAAGATATCTTAAGTTGCTCAGAGAACCACCTTTTGCAAAAGAGTTCCTGGAGGCTCCTTAAAAGGGTTCTATTAGAACTATTAGAACCCCTAAAGGGCACTTCGAGTAGCCATTCATTTTTTGATTTTTAACATTTAGTCATGCTGCCTGCTTTCAGCATAAACACCCTCTAATCGAACATTGCCTTTACTTTCAAAACAAAGAAATGTTCAATGAATAAATAATTTGAAAGAATATAAAGTCTGAAACAAAAGCATATTTGTCCTATGAATTATACAGTATGTCAGTGTGCAGAGAATAGTAATACTTATTTGCTTTTTAATTGTATTTTAGCCTCTAGAGGGCAACATGGCTATTTTTGAGCTTCAAAATAAAGTCATGAAGAAGGAAACAGGTAGGACCACAACTACAAGTTGTTTGATTGAACTCTTTTATCAGGGAGCTTAAATGTTTGCTGTCTTGATCTGTCTTTATGCTATGTTTATATTATCACATACTAATTTTATCTAATGAACATCTGTGCAAAGAATGCATCTAGTTAGCAGTATTATCAGCTTGGCTAGTATGCTGAAATGATTTGTGTATCCATACAGAAGGGTTTATTGTTTGGTTTTCTGAGTCTTCATTGATTTCTCCAGGTCTTCCTGTACTTTGTGGACTTGTTTAACTACTGTTAGGGTAGTTATGAAAGCTATGGGGTAGAGGCCTTCTTCCTGACCATATTAAGATTCGGGTTATTCAAATGCTCCTAATGTTTATTGTCCATTTTGCAACTTTCAAGCTGTAACACCTTAAAATGGTAAATTATTTTTAACTTGTATAGTTGAGTAAGGATAGTTCAGTAAATTGAACTGACAAACCAGCATGGATTTGTCCTAATCTTGACGTATACATTACAAACACGAATGGAATGCTCAACATTTTTGTTTTAATTCCCACTCAAGCTTAGACAAATGTCCTCTCAACATCATCCATTCATTTCATAACAGTTTTTCCTTTCACTCACTTCCTTACTCAGAAACTTCATTTCTATACTGTGCAGTTCTCTCTCCTCTCTCCCGGTTTTTCCTCAAATCTCTTCTAGCATCTATTCAGTTTCACTAGTTACTCACCTTCTCTCTTAGGCATTAAATGACATAAAAAACACAATAATGCAAAAATAAATGGTGGACAGTTTCTCCCTGTGGACATTGAATTAAAAAAATAGAAAAAACGTTTAAAATATACTATGAAAACTTTTATGTAACATGCTGTAAAACCAATCAGAGTAGAACCACTATTACCAGTTTTATTTTCCAAGCAAGGTTGGTCAGTCAGTATCTCCACATCATCCAGTTGATTCATAACAGCTTTTCTCTATAATTATCTGCTCTCTCAAACACTTCTCTTGGGTACCGTGCAATTACCTTCATCTTATTACTCATCAGCTCTCCATTCAAAGTGTTTTTTTTTCCACCTGTTTTCTGCAATTGGCTGTTTATAATAGCATACTGCCAACTGAAGCCAACCAATCAGACCAGAGTTAACCATAAAAGGAAAAATTACTTGTTTCAGGAAGAGGAAACATGGGGTTTTGAACTGACATGTACAATTTTATTTGGACATTTTATGCCCTGATTAAAGACATTAGAAAAATTTAAAACTGAAAAGAATGAACAAGAATAATGCATTTCATACTACCTTAAAGGCAGTTGACTTTGTAGCTTTGTATTCTGTTTAATTTACCGGTAGGTTTTGGCAAATGGCTTGTATGAATTTGGAAATCTGGAGTATAGCAGGGTGTATGGTATGGGTATGTGTGTAATGTTTTTCTTCTAAATGCGTATGTCATCTAATAATACTGGGAAGTGTTACATTATTAATTACTGCATAATCTATACATGCTATTGAATATTCATTATTCATTACATGCTATATCTTATGAATGTCTTCTATGAATTATTCAGTATCTACTATAAAACTAACAGGTCTATACTGAGTTTTGTGATAGTTTTGTAGTTAAGGGAGTGAAGAAGTTTAGTGTTGGGTGATTTATAAAGGTCCTCACATTTTAAGGGGTTAACATATACACACACATGCACACACACACACACACACACACACACACACACACACACCTCCAAGTTGTACGCCTCACATACTCTGAGTCTCTAAGCTCTGAGGATTAAATTAGCAGTGAGCTGAGGCTGGAGATGCTGGTCAGTGAAAGGTTAGCCAGCGTGTAGGTCACACTCTAAACCACAGCAGTGCTCATCTTTGCTGCTTGAGTGTGATCAGGAGCAACCTCTGCAGGAACGGCCCATTACACCCTCTGTAACACTCTCCAATTATAAAGCAGTGCACTCCAAAAGTTTCTCCTGAGTGAGGTGGTGAGGGCCTGGGGATTCAAGTTCACCAGGGTTGAGGAACGAAGGGGGAGAAAAAAGGGGGGAAAGAGCATCTATAAAGAGACACCACGTAAAACATGTTTACTTTCCCCAATTACTGTCTGTGAGTCGCCAAGTATAACACACCTCGCTCTTCTTTCAACTCACGTCTAGACAAGCTGCTAGAGAAATGTGTTAAAAACTCCACAGGTTGACCTGTACTCTATTCTCAAAAGTGCACTTTCAAATGCTTTTCTCCTCTTGGATGGCTTGTTGTGATTATATACGAGGGATGCATTCAATCAGGAATGTTTATGACTGATTCTCTTAAATACCGCTTTGTATGCCAAAGCTTAGTGTTTTTATACAGCAACTACATTACTTAAATACAAAATAATGTTTTTTTGTTTTTTTTACATCCTTCAAATGATCAAAAATGTGTTCTGTGATTTATAGTACATTAACACATGCTTACAGTTTACTGCTGAACACTAAAAATGTAGAAATGTTTAGATTTTTTTGTCCCAGAAATCAGTTTTTCAGTCTGCACAGCACTGAAAGGATATTATGTAGGTTCATCTTACTACTCCACTAGAGGGTGCCCTTCAGCAGAGCAGTAACTATTTGTTTGGGATTCAAACATCATTAAAGGATTGAAAGCAAAAATTAACACTTGTTTTGACTTTTGTAGGGCATCAATTATAGAGTAGCAGTGGGAAAAACACTTAAAGTGTTTATATAAGTATTGTGTCTTTTCATTTTTATATAATGTAAAGTGATCAGATTTCAGGGGTCAATATACAATTTAAATATCCAAAGTTAATAATGAAATTGAAATTGTAACTGACCATGGTAACTGTTATGGTAATAAACTATGGTGAAGGCTGCCTCTACATCACGTGGTAGCCTACAAAGTAGATTTTATGCCTATAAATCAGATATCCTACCTGTCACCTCATAGTATGATTGGGTTCCATAACCCCACCACTGCTTTAACCACTGGGTTACTTTGTATCTTGAAAAAAACATTTGTGGCGATGTTGTGTATGTGATGCTGGTTTCTGATGTTTTACACATCAGTATTCTCTAAACAAGGTGAGCATGTAGTAAAAGTGAGTAGTAGTTGGCAAAAGAAGTACCCTTAGTGTTCACCAAAACAAGCACAGCATTAGACATCCGCCTGTCTGCTCTGCTGCAGGTCTTTCTTAGACTTTCTAGCGTTCTTAATTCACAGCTAAAAATTAGGACAATTCTGGGAACATGCCACCAAAAATCAGGCTCTCCAGTGACATTATAATTCGGCAGTATGCTAAAAGTAGTAGCCTAGCAAAAGCAGAGGGGTGGAGGAGGGGGAATTTTGGACTTGGAGAAGGACATGGAGGCATCTCATTTACATAATTATGCATATACATATACAAAATATGCATAGGTTTTGGCAATGTAAATATGTTTCTAGGCCTTTCTTAGTGTGCTTTTAGGTGTAAAAAATAATATATATAAAATACTGAAGAATTTTATTATTCAGCATTACTTTTTAGTGCCTTAAATGACACCTTTAGGGGTACTTTAATTTATGGAACCTGAGCAGAAGGAAAGTCTGGTACATTTTTATATATTTCAGGCAAGTATCTCTTCAGTTCTTGCTGCTATAAGCCTACAGCAATGAAAAGTTCTGCAATGCAGCAATCAGCTCTGATTATCATATTAATTCAAAGCATTTTCAGTAACAGCCTTCATATGAGACGATGCAGATGCCATGAATAACTTGCATTACAAATGTTCTTTTGGTAAATACAGAAATTTATTGGAATTCTGATTAAACCTGCCCTTCAGATTCTTCAAATGATTCAGCTGAATGTTTTAGTTAAATGCATTTTGTGTGGATGTGCCATTTTAAAGTAAATAGCAATGCATTTTCAGGAGGATTCTATGAATGACAGTGCAGTGGACATTTTATGACCTTTTTTGACTGTTCTTTGCCTTTTCTCTGTTCACATGTGTTGTTTTGATGGAGAGTATCTTCTAGGAGGTCCTGTTTATTTGGAAAGTGTGATATCAAAACAGGAGCTATTTTTTATTCATAACGTATAACAAGTGTTTGTTTCTAACAGTCCTCTACATTATCAAAATGAAGGTAGTGGATGGTCACTGGGTCAGTATCTTTTCTGACACTGTTGTAAAACCCTGAAGGATCTGTATTCAGTAGCTTTAGTTTAGAATAAAACAGTATCAGATTGTATTATGATTCATGTTTTTGAAGTTGCTTTGATGTTTTGATGTATTGATTTTATTGAAGATGTGTTTCCAGGCTTTATTGTACTGTTTGCATTTAGTCACTGAGTCAGTATCTTTCCCATCACTGATCAGTATTGGCTTCATTACTGAAAAATGTAATCCATTACAAATGACTGATTATTTCCCAAAAATTGTAATGGGATTACTTTACTTTTGTAAAGATTGCAGAACTCCTCGGTAGGTTTTATTAAAAAACAAGTGGATTCTTTGATCTTAACAAAATACAATCAGATGTGCCTCAGCTAATGTTAACTGAACACCAAGAAAATGGCCTGCAAACAACTTAAACATGTACAGCTAAAACCAAAATCTATTTGAATCAAAAACAAACTTTATAAATGGTAAATTCCATTCCAGAATTTAAATAAGAAGCTGAATTTTGCTTATTAGAATTTCCCATTCCACCTTAAATGATGCAGCAGTGAAATCAGGCACCTGCCTATTAAGGTGGAATTGGAAATCTGAAAATAGGAATAAGACACAGTTCTAAACTCAAAACTGGTTCTCTAATGTTGAGGCTTTCTGCTCAAGCTCAAGATTATTTTATCCATAAGCTTTTCATATTAGCATGGTTACAGTTGAGGTTACTGTTTCACTTTTACTGTTTGATGGACTGCAATACTCAGGCAGATAAAACACAGAAGTACAGTGAGCTGTAAGGTCAAAATGCATTACACACATATCAGCAGACAATTTGAGTTCAAGTGATTCACAAGGACTGACAATGAACAATAAAAATACAATAAATGTATAAATAAACACACACACTCTCAATAGGCCAGTGCCTTTACTGTTTATGTAGGATGTAATGTAATAAGTAGGTGTAATGTAAATGTATCAGGTTGTATTGTAATGAATGCATTTGAAGTTGTGTCTGTATTGACTCCAGTCACCCTGCCCTGACTCCACATTTTTACATTTAATTTGCTGTTTAAGTTCAGTCCAATCTGAGGAGAAATAAAGCAGATGAAAATTGACTTAGTGAGTTTTTTTCTCAGGAACTCATCTTCAGAAGTGCGAGAAGTCTCACTCTGATCTCAGACAGAACTTGACTTACCCTTGTCTTGTATATCAACCTGCCTGGGGAGTTTAGATCTGAAATTTAGGGAGTACATGTTTATCCAGAGAGTCCTATTCTATTGGCAGTATTTCTCTACAGGGACTAGACAAGCTGTGTGTGCATCTGTGAATGCATTCATTAAAAGGACTGTCCAAAAACTAGGGCAGCACACAGATAAAGTCACGTACTGCATATTTAAGTTACTTGAATGATGCTAATTGATTTTAAACATGTGTACAAGATGATGAACAGAGCTGTAGATGATTGTAAAATGAACCAGACAGCTTTTCACTTTACTTTACAAATTTCATAAACCAAGAAAAGTAAGAGTAATAGTCTCACAAAAAGCTTACATTTTTCTCATAGTGTGGTGATGTAGCTATTCAGACAACATTTACTTACTAGGATCTGATTTGTAGCAGGGTTGGGATGTCTTTTGTTTTTGTTTCTCAGCTCTGCTCTCTAATTACTCGGGGAGCTGTAGTAGGGCCTGTCTCAGTGTGATTTTACCTATGGTGTGTTATCACGCTGATTGGGAATCTGTACCCTACTCCATCTTCCTCCTGACATCTTCTGTCAAAACACTGCTCCCAGGTGGCTGTACTCTTCTTTCTCCCCCCAGTCTCGCCAAACATCTGCTTGTCAACATGGCTCCTTGTGGGGGGATGAAAAAAACAATGTTTCTTTCCACATTCACATCAGATCACTCAGTATTTCGGCACTGAAACCAGAGGCAAAATCATTCACCATTTACATCAAATACAAAAATACTCCACTGATGTCTCAGCATTTCTGCATAATTAAATGGTTAAAATGTAAGCTTCTAGAGAAAAGTCAGAATAGTTCACAGTTAAAAACCAGACGTTTGAACCCTCTAAAAGCTGCCTCACAAAGTTATTTATGAAATAATTATGAATACACTGTCGCATGTGTGAGACATTGCTTTATGATAGTTTTGATAGATCTGTAGACTATTTTTAAAACCTGCTCCTGGTGGAGGGGCACATGCAGGGTGTTGTAAGGCAAAATATTTCCCCCAAAACTATTCTTTATCAGATTTGTCATTATTTTACCATTATCAACATTACATATGAAACTCAGAAGGCATATATAGGTTCACTGGTGGTTTCTGTATGGTAAATAAGTAAATACAGTAATATGGATATACTGTATTCTTGTTGAAGACATTATGACGTCTGGTTCCTATCACCACCATTGTAAAATCTAAATCAGTATGCTTCTCTACAATGAATAATTTGATTTTGTTTACATCTCAAATAAGTTTAATTTGAATATGCCTTAAAGTTAAATTCTATCTGTGTTTCTGTGTTAAGTGAAGAAATTGGACTTTTGGTTTTGACATTGGCCTCAGGGGACATAAAAAATCAGATTTAAGTCCTTTAAAGCAGTTTGCTTATCTCTATGCATTAACTGCAACTGTAATTTAATTCTGCACGAGCTACTGGCAAACAGAGCTAGACTCTCTGGATTATTTAGAAGCGACTGTTTCAATTTAGGTTTAAATCATCTGACCAATAAAGATATCAGTGACAGTGAAGCTCAGTTTATGTGCAGAGTGCCATTTTGGGTGTTCCAAACCTGAAACATAGGTCGAAATTAAGATAAAGGCAAAGTTCAATTCATTACACAGTTTAACTGTCTACGCATGTTAACTGATATTTGGTGAAATCACTATATCAATGTACACAGTGCATTATTCAGTCAAAGCATCAAATATGTTAAAGTGTTTGAAGCATTCAAAGGAGGGGGAGGAGTTTGAATGTCCCTGCTATTTTATTTTATTATGAATATAGCATATTTTTGCATAATATCCCATATATTTGTCCAACACACTTAAACCAAATTATTAGATTTTACTTCTGATTGAGAAATCTGATAGATTGAGGTAAAAGGATGCATGCACTAGGCCTGTGTTTAGGCTGCTAGCCCAAATCCGATTTTTGGCATATCTAGATTGTCCAAGCAGATTTTTGATTGTTCTGACAGCCAAAAATCCTGAAATCCTATTTTTGCGTATGTAAACCACGTTTGGTGGTGGTTTGAAATGTGATCACATTCAGATTTGTACAGGTCAATCTCAGTCTGGACGGGCTGGATGCTCAAATCGAATTTCAAAGTACCTTTTGCATCAGAGTGAGACTGCACCTTTCACTGCAGTGAAGCTGGCCATGACTACAGAACAGTGCAGTATATACCAGCCTCCGACATTTCTGAATTTGCCTGTTGTGATGTAAGAGTTGTAAACCGCAGCTTGACAGGGTGACTGTTTAGAAAATGATGCACCTTTATCTCTCCCTGCTAGACAAGTAGGTACTGATGTCTACACTCTAACAAATGTCTGTAGAGTTCACAGCATTGTTACTGTGTACTGAACAAATGTTTACTGTAGAACTTGTATACAGCATAATGCTGTAGATCTTCTAAGCATCACGGTTAAAAATCAGTGGGAGGAAGATAAGATTAAGATTCACCTTTTTAGCCAATGTGAATTTGCACACAAAGTGCTGGAATTTGACCTCCATATTTAACCCATTCGTGCAGTGAAACACACACACACACACACACACACACTAGTGAACACACTAGGCTGTGAGAATTTGTACCCAAAGCAGTGGCCCTCATCCACCTACTCATCTTACCTGGGGAGTAGTTAGGGGGTTAGGTGTCTTGCTCAAGGGCACTTCAGTCATGTCCTGGGGTTCTGAAGGGCAC
>BRDA01089519.1:0-26495 GCA_036984385.1 Crenuchus spilurus
TATATATAAACACTCTGCATAAAAGCTCTATCAGTCAAATCGTCCAGTTATATTGAATCTAATTAAAGATGGTATCAAATTGCATTCAATCGATCGCCATCAACCTGAAGCCATTTGTAACCCTCAGGCCTTAAACGTCTCATCTTTGATTAACATGTCTGTAACACGATCAGGTTGCGTCCAAAAATACCCTAAATTATACACTTTCTTGCTGTTTCTTGCTTCATATCCCCAGATAAAAGCATTGATGGCCATACATGCGTCGTGTGGAGCAATGAATTGGTAAAGAAAGGGATATTGTTCTGGTCAAAACTGCTGATTCGCCTTCTGTCGCCTTTAGCTTCGACTCAATAGACAACTTTCAGAACAAGTTAAAGTTTAACCCTCTTGTTGCATTCTGGGCTGAGGTTCTGAAAACGAAAGGCCGAAGACCCTGGAAGGCAAGAAGCCATGTTTTGGATCAGACTAACTAAAAAGGCGTTCAGGTGCATGATCACAAGTCAAAAAATATACAGATAATGCATCAAATTACAAGTTTAAATGTATGAATGTGTAGAATCATTCACTTAGTTTGCAGTTTGGACTTGTTTTCAACGTGAAAAGGTATCAATTGAAATGTATGCCTTTATGAGTCAGTAGAAACCCAAAGCCAGCAATAAGCTTTAACTTTTACTTTCAGTTTCTTATAGTCTTGGGCCAATTGTTGTAGTTCAAGGCAAATAGGGACGTTTTTTAATGGACGAATGAAAATAGTAAAAGGCGTAGAAAGCTTTAGGTGAAAACATGGACATAATGCAGCTATTAGTGCATTTTCTCACATATAAAACAGTGAGCGTAGTTTGCATGTGGTCTGACATATGAGTTCAAGTAATCTCTTGAAGCAAACATCAAGGAAAGTTTACACTCTTTATAAAAGAGCCCCGGGGACAAATATGGAACCTCCCAGCAAACATCACAGATTTGGAGGAAATCTTTGTCCATAAGAAACGTGATCTGCACTCAGTAGGCTATTCTTCACTGAGATGGGAATTTGCTCGAAACGTCTTAGTCCTAAACTGATCTGATTGGTGGGTTTGTTTGCATCTTTGCAGGTCCAAGTAAAGAGAATCGGTGGGAAGCCCCAATCACGTGACTAAGGAGCCCATGCCATTGGACAAGGGTACAAAAGCCCTTGTAGTTTAAAATCTTCACAATGCAGAAAGCCACTTATTATGATAATGCTGGACTTTTTGGAGGATACTCATATCCTAAGTCTGACTCCTACGCGTATGGGCCCGCACACCAGTCGTACCCCACCTCCAGCATCGAGAATGAGTATCAGGGCCCAATCTGCTCCATCCAGACTACCACGGTCCGGGCACCAGCGCACAAAAACAGCGACATCAATGGCAGCTGTATGCGACCAAGTGGCAGCCAGGGCAACCAAGTAGAGAGTGTTGGTGACCAGCAACAAGCACCTCCTTTAGCAGCAACCTCACCCAACTCAAACAGCAGCAGCAGCCAGAAAAAGAAATCCCCCAGCAACAATGGTTCCAACACTGCCACCCCAGTCATCACCAAGCAGATATTCCCCTGGATGAAGGAGACACGTCAGAACTCAAAACAGAAAAGCACCAACTGCACAGCTCCAGGTAGCTACAGATTATGGATGTGGAAAGTGTGTGGATGTTTGTGTTGGGCACAGGAAGGGACTACTTCCAGTTCATTAATGATAGTGTCTCAGATTTGCCTTGGGGGTTCACCAACGAATGGGGGCAGCCTTATATTGCTTCCAAGCAGTAAGCTGCTTGGAAACAATTCCATCGATTCCATGTGACATATGACTAATCCTGAGCATTAAAGCCACCACAATATGGATTCAGATGGAAATCATTTTGTGATGTATAGAAGCAAATGAGATGTTGAAGCTCTTGATGTTTGTAATACTGACCATTAGCATATTGTTGCTGCCGGAACAAAACATTGCATCTCAAATATGGACATTTTTTCACATAACTGTGTGTTTTTAAGGTTTTTTTTTACATTAATCTTATATGATTGTATGATTTCAGGAGACACTTGTGATGATAAGAGTCCACCTGGACCAGCCTCCAAGCGGGTGCGCACTGCCTACACCAGCGCCCAGCTCGTGGAACTGGAGAAAGAGTTTCACTTCAACCGGTATCTGTGCCGTCCCCGAAGAGTGGAGATGGCTAATCTACTTAATCTCACCGAACGCCAAATAAAGATCTGGTTTCAAAACAGGAGGATGAAGTACAAAAAGGATCAGAAATCCAAGGGCATAATGCACTCTCCCTTAGGACACTCTCCGGACAGAAGTCCGCCGTTAAGTGGCCCCAATCACGTTGGATACTCTGGTCAGCTTTCAAATGTAAACAGTCTCAACTACGACGCGCCGTCGCCTCCGTCCTTCGCCAAGCCTCAGCAGAACATGTACGGCCTGGCCGCCTACACGGCGCCGTTAGGCGGCTGTATACCGCAGCAGAAAAGGTACCCGGGCTCAGAGTATGAGCACCACAGCATGCAGGGCAATGGAAGCTTTGCCAACGCTAATTTGCAAGGCAGCCCCGTGTATGTCGGGGGGAATTTCGTTGATTCTATGCCAGCATCGGGCCCTATGTTCAACCTCGGCCATCTTCCCCATCCCTCATCCGCCAGTGTGGACTACAGCTGCGCCGCGCAGATCCCGGGCAACCACCACCACGGACCGTGTGACCCCCACCCCACATACACAGACCTCACCTCTCACCACGCTTCTCAGGGAAGGCTGCAGGAAGCGCCGAAGCTAACGCATTTGTAAGGATTTCAGTGTGTGTGTGTGCCCAAGCGATGCCCTCGCTTTTTATTACCTCACAAGTTAAAAAAGTAATTTATATAACTACTCCAAGAGAGACATAACGTATTACCCCCTGCCCTCTGTACTATTATTGATATTACTATTACTGCTATGACTGTAATTATTTTTTAAGCTGTGGTCCATTTCTCATGACTGTTGAAGATGCGCAGTAAGTCAGTCGTTCAGAAGAAGCAGCGCGCAATATTGAAGGGAATTTCATATCTTATTACTTGAAGGTAAGTCCTTGTAGATTTGACAATATTAGACACCCATCTTTATAGGGATGGAATTTGTAGGGAAAATAATAATGAAAATCATTGGCATTGTTAAGTCGTCTGTTCGTCATTGGTACCTATGAATCTGTTCACACTAAAAGTGTCATTCTTATTTATTATTTCCTTCTGAGATTGTATTGGAAAACATTTATCCCTATTGAGTATTTATTATTTATCGCACATTATTTATCTTTTTCATGTGGACTATTTATATGGACTCTTGTAGAATTTATGCAACATAAATGAGACTGCGTGGGCTTTGTCATCACAACCAAGCAAAGTGATCATATGTGACTGGTGTAGCTTTTTTGTTGTTTTAAAGTCTTAAAACGGACGCTTTTAAACATTTTTGTACGTTTTATCGCAGCCGGGATCCGGCACTTGCTTTCATTCTTCTTTTATTTGGATGATGCTCAGCTTAAACACCAGCACGTCATTTCCTCCATCCCATCACCCTTCACAAATGTTATTTTGTAAGTGAACAGTCCACACACAAAACTGATGAAATGGTAACGATATGGAAATGTTATATTTTGTTGTGTTATACATTTTTGTAAATAAAGTGCTTAAATTGAAGGAGTGAGTTAATATCTGTGTTGGAATCATGCATTTACAATTAAGAACTTGATAGGAGAAAATCCTATATTTCTTATTATGATGAATGATTAAATTCTCATAGTTGATGCCTCCTCGGACCAAGACGCCATTTTGAAATGACATCCATAGTAAACAAAGAAGGCTGCGTGGGGTTCACTAGCATCCAGTTAGTGCGCCTGCGCAACAAAAGTCCTATAAAAACATACCCATTAAAGCAAAGCATGGCGATATTACAGTATTTTTCACTCTAACAGTCATATAATTTAGGCAAAATAGCTTAATTACACATTTCCACGCAGTCAGTGATGATAACTGTAATATAAACCTGCATGTTTAATGGCCCATACATCCATCAGGAAAGTACTACAAAAGGCATTTTGGTGTTTTGCTGTAAGCAATGGCTCATATAGGCATAATTAAAAAGTAAAAATACAAAGAAACATGTACTGATAATTGTTCTCGTTGCTTTATTTAAACGGCACCTACCTTAAATGCTTCTCCAAAAATAAAGAAGCCACAAAAGGCTCTTTGAGTGATGTCATAGATTAGAAGAACAAGCACTGGTTCCATTAAGAACTTTTTAAATGGCTGGTTAAAAAGTTCATTACTGTTCATAAAGGTAAACTGTCATATTTTACACATTTAAGTGAAATGTAAAGTTTTTTTGTTGTTTACAGTTGATCAGTAACTTATGATGTAATACATGCTACATGAGAATCAAGAATCCAGAATATTAAGTTATTAGAATATTTGAACAAATTACCAATTCAAAATTAAAACCAAAAAGGCAAGAAATATGTCACTTTATGTAATGAAGATACAATTTATGACAGTTTAAGAACAAAACTACGAACACAAATTATTTTCTCTATCTTGCTCTTCAAGGACACAAAACCCTTTGTTTGGTTTTAAATGAACTCAAACTCTGCCACTAGACTATAAATAACCTCTTAAGAGTTTCTACATTAATGTGATTGTATTTTCCCTCAAAAATCCTACTTATAATGCTAGAATAAAGAGCCCTGAGAACTGCTGTGCACTGCTAGCTTTATAAGCATGGCAAGCCTCCTCGCACTGAATAGCTCTCTTGCCCGCTTCCCCCTAGCGAGGCATTTCAAAGCTCATTAATCAAAAACTCGTCGCTTTTCAGCCTCGCCACTGATTCCACCTCCTTATGAACAAAGCTTTTGCATTCCCAACTCTAGAAACACATTTCAAACTGTGAGAGGCCAAACTTTGTGCTGAGAAAAGGGGACGTGACAGCATGCTGGCGCTAAGAGCGAGGCACGGATGAGGGAGCGATGGACATTTCAAAGCTACATGCTGGTGATGCGAGGCGCACTGTTTTCCTCCGCAGAGGGTAGGTAAACTATATTCATCCACTCATACACACTGCTTAGAGTAGCGTTGTTTTAAAAAAACAGTAGGAATTCAGACGTTACTCGTAGTAGACAATATTAGAGTGTCATTACAGTTTATATGACTAGTCCACTATTTATAGGCGTTTCTTTGTTGCAGCAGCCTATACATGGAACTGAAGATGGCGAAGGAGTGTCTATAAAGGACTTTATTCTGAAATTGGGCATTTCTCCCTGTTTCTTCCTTTCCCACGGTTACCGTTTTGGTCGATGTGCAGTAATGGCAGCCATTTTCCTCCATCATTATAATGAATTGGCGGTTCTGCTATTTGCTCGAAATTCCCTCAGCCAGATAATAATGCAGGCTTAGAAAATGACTGCTAGACTTTTGACATCTACTTTGGGATAAACGAGTTTTTTTCACAGAAAGGTAATAATAATAATAATAATAATAATAATAATAATAATAATAATAATAATAATAATAATAATAATAAATATTACCTTAAGATATTGCAAGTAAATATGATAAGCAAGGTCTTGATGATGCTATGGTTAAAATAAAATGTGCATCTTTTTGATAACATATTGTGGATAACAAAAAAAATTATAATTAAAACGTTTTCGGAAAAGTTAATATATGAATAGGAGTAACATGTAAATGTGATTTATTAAATTACAAGCATTGCTGAAATGTCATATTGAAATTTTCCTTTTTATTGGTGGAATTATTTTGGATTGGGGACTTTATTTAAAGCAGAAAATGTAGGTCTGTTGAATAACTTCTTGAAATGCTTTAAGTAACCTAATTATTTGATTACATTCAAATTTTATCAATGTAAAATTACATTTATATGTATTTCATTGCTCTTAATTTGTTACATTTATGAATTATATTTAAACAGTCCCATCAAAAGTAAACATTATTATAATGTAGACCTATTGCACTCACACTTTTTACAATAACTAAGGAGGAACTTACAGCCTCTAAGGGAGGTCAGAAAGCTGGACAGAAATAGGCTACATAGAGATCCATTGTGCGTCAGGAAGCTGAAGAAGAAGGTGCGGAGGCCTTATAAGCTTCAAATATGAACCGTGGAAATTGGATATAACATCACAGATCCAGATTACATTTACATGAGAACAGATTATAAATCACTCTGCCTAAATAATGGAGGACCATAGACTCACATTGCACTACTAAGTACATCACAGCTATTATTATATTTAGCACAAGTCATTTTAAAATGATGTTTTGTGCTGTTGATGACCATTAGCAGCTATCCTCTCTTATTATCTGGCAAAACATCTCAGTAGTCTTTGTTGTAGGCTAAACTGGTCTATAAAAGGTAGATGATATCTTCACTGGCTTAACTGAATTCTCACTGTTTCTTTTTCACAGCTGTAATACACTCACATGAGGCTAAATCTAGTAGCATATACAGACAAGAGTGGAAGAAAGATTACTGAAAAAGTGTGCGAGGCTGAATCCGTTACTACAGCTGTCGGGAGTATGACGCAGCTTTAGGTCATCAATCATTGATTGGCCACAATTTTCCTCGACAGCAGTTTCTTCTAAGGGGACACAGCCAGATGCAGCACGGCCATTTTACAGCCAAAGCGACCAATCCAAACCAACAACAAACCCATGCAGCTAACACACTTACAATAACAGACACTCATAATATAACTACATAATATATGCTTCTTATAGTGTTTATGATGAGGCTGTGGTAGGTGAGCACAAAACACAACCTAAATATCAAACTGAATTTAGAGTAGAACTGACCTATTGCACGCAGTGTGAGCAAAACCTCCACTCAATCCTGTTTTAGTGGAATAGTTTATGAATTCGAGTGGAAATGGTGTGGTTTAATTTCACTAGGCCACTTAATGAGTTGTTAATATAGTCCAGAGGCCCCCAGGCAGCAGGAGAGGTTCCTAGTAGGTTAGTTGCAGCGAATCAGTTTACAAAGAAGATGGAACTACATATACATATTGTAAACTGATTCGCTGCAACTAACCTACTAAGTTACTAAAATGTATTAACCTATTAAAATGTAGTAGGTTACATAATCACTAAAATTACCAACACATTCTTACTAAAAGAATAAAGAAGTCAACTGATGAATTGTAGTTGATTGCATTTGTATTTGAATTATGAACCCTCAGTGTGCGAGGGTCCTCAACAATTGGTCTGCTATTGGCTCCGGTTGAAGCCACAGCTTTGGGGTGTGGGCAGGCTATACATGCGTGTCTATGATTGGCTAACAGGGCGATGCCACGCCCCTTAGTAATGGTGGGCATTATTTACATGTAGACCCTCAAAGTACAGTAAGTCATGACGATAAGCAGTAGTGGCAATCATTCACCCTTTAAAGTGGCCGCCTCTAATAGATGTTCCTCATGTGCTCGTGCTCAGCCTGTGACTCAGGCGGAGGCGTGACTCTCCCAGCTAAAGCGTGGCAGCCTGAGGAGCGCGAGCCCTTCCAGACACAGAGCCCAGCGAGAGCCACGGATCATGTTACTGACATCCATCAGGCAACGGAGATGCCTCTGCGGGCTGAGGCGCACTGGACGAGCTTCGGGCGCACTTCTGACCGAGCCTGGAGATGCTGCGCCGGGGCTGAAGACTCTGAAGTGGCCGACCAGCTCCTGAGCCTTATGCGGTCAGACAGCACGCTCTGCTTTCAGAGACACGCGCAAAAAGGGACAACTTCAGTGGGGTGTTTTGACAGTTACCAAAGTTTCACAGCGGCTAAGGGCGAGTCTCAGTCTGAGGACATGGGGGGCGTAGCTATTAACATATTCGACTGGATGAAGGTTAAGAGAAAGCATCCAAAAGGTAAGTTTGGATGCTCTCTGGGGGCTGATGATGGAGTACTTGAATGCAGTGTGTATCAACATACTGGAGATTAAGTATTTGAATGCATTGGATGAAGAAATTTTGGCAAAAGTGGTTTTGTATTCCTTCCTTACAAAATATGCCATGGTACTACCATCATACTAGTGTCCAAAAACAAATAACAAAAATAGTGCATTTTCCCCATTGTTTATAGAACAACAGACACTAATATCATGGTAGTGATGGTAGTGCAAGAGTTAGCTTGTGTATATGCATTTCTGCTAGATACTTAAATGAAATACGTAAACAGTGTATCACCACTGTATTACCATTGTATTTGCATGGAAATTAAGCACACATCTGAAGTCCAGGGTTCTCAGTGTTATCTCCACTTTCTTTCTTTACAGGTTGTACATTGGCTTATGGATTAACCCTGACTGCTGCTGCAACAACTCGCACTAGTTTCAGCACTCAGCAGCTGACAGAGCTGGAGAAAGAGTTTCACTTCAACAAGTACATCAGCAGGTCCAGAAGGGCTGAGATAGCCAGAAGCCTGCACCTGAGTGAGTCACAGGTGAAGATATGGTTCCAAAACAGAAGAATGAAGCAGAAAAAGAGAGAGAAGGAGGACCTTGCACTGCTTCTGCATTCATAGTCACCTAAAAAGTGCCTCTATGGTTGATTTCAACCTATTTCTGACTTCCCCTATTTGCTTGCACTATTTTTATTCTTTCATTGCTATTGCTTTGTTGCCTTAAGTTATTGTTGCCTAATTACTGTGCCTTGGTCATTTTTAGGGTGTTCAATCTGTCAATACAGGTGCCTCAAGATATACTTATGAGTGCCTTTACAAGCTGATGCAGGTTAAGTCTACCTAGCAAGTACTTACTTTGTTTACAGGAGCTCTGAGGGGTTTGCTTTCACTTTAGAGTTAGAAATGAGTAACAGTGTCTTAACAAAGCTCCTCAGCCTCTAGATCACATTAAGTATCTTTCATACCATGTATATCTGTTCTAAGATTATTGTCAATAAATACACACCTAAGAGAATCTGCCATCACCATGATTATTGTTTACTGACTCTAATATTGTGTAAAATACTTTCATATGTTCCTTATCTCCAGATTCTAATATGATCACAATAAAACATATTTAAATTAGTACAAAAACTATGAAGCTACAATTCACTAATTTTTGTAAAAACACAACACTCATCAGTACTTTTAGGCTTTTCAAATAATCTTTAAAAAGGTTCTTGGAAGCTTCTTTAAGAATTTTGCTGATGCAGCAATCAGAGGAACCTCCAAATGATCTTCCAATAACCTTTTACAATGTTAAACTCTTAAAGTACTTTTAAGACCATTTTCTTGTTATAGGCAAAAAGCTCATGGAGAATATAGTATGTCTTTAAAAGATTATTAAAACCCAAATGTACCTTATATTACAATAACAATAAAAGCCTCATCAGGGGAGCCTTCATTTTTCAGAGTGATTGTTTCTCATATGCAGTCACATTCAAAGAATAATCAATGTTCATTAATGTTCTACATGCACAAGTAGAAGTACTAGTGCATCTACAAATATAAAACTATTGTGAAAAAAATTCTGTTCATAATTTAATTCAAAAAGGTAAACTCATATTTTATATTCATGACACACAGAGTGACATATTTCAATATTTGTTTTAGTATTTATACTCTTTGAATGGAAATTTACTTAAGCTACAAATGAAATACTCTAATAATTTGAGAAACCAGATTTCTGATTTTCATCATTAATTTTTATACTTAAAGGAATGGTTTGGCAAATAATCTATACATCCATCCATCCATCCATCCATTCATTATCTTCCACTTAATATTAATCAGGGTTGCAGTGAGTCCCCTACTCCCTTACTGGGTACACTTAGCTTAACCCAGAACAGGGCACAAAGAATCTACTGGAAACACTATTCTTCATACCCTAAATACAGTGAAGTTACAGACCTACTGTGTAGCCTGTAACCTAAATGTTACAGAGTTAAAGGGTTACAGAAACGTCCATTATATTAGCCTTGTAGCTCCCATTCAAAACCAAACAAGAAAATTTAACACTGACATTAAACATGTCATGTTCAACTGTATTTGTGGTGAGGAGAAAATTTTGCTAAATAGATTTTTTCATTCCTTTAAATTCCACATAAAAGTGAAAAAAAAAATCATTTTCATTGACCAACTTTTAAAACAAGTGTACAACACTGCCCATGTGGATCAACCATTAGTGACTAATGTTGCGGTGAATGTGCAAGCACCAGGCTGCCTAAGGCTCAGCTAATAGCTAACAGAAGACAGCATCCTCTGCCACTAGTCACCTCTTCTCAAAAGATAATTACTTCACTGCAAGGATGACCGGCTGAACATGTGATCCAGATCAACATGGTCCTGCAATAGCAGCCAACATACATTAACTTTTTAAGTAACCCGTACATCATCACATAATTATTATCATCCAAAATGTATGGTCAGGCTATTTCTAACATTATTGTGATATTCTGCATGTTTCCATTTTGATACCATGTTAATTACAGTCTATTTCCAATTTAGTGCATGTCAAGAGAAAAAAAAAGCTGAAACCTGTCAAAGATTCTATAAACAACCAACTAAACATGATTCTGCCTGGCATTAACAGTACATCTGCAATGTAATCTAAAAAATGTGAAATTTTATATTTTATCATCTCATAACAAAGAGACATTTCTCACTAAAGGCTGCAATGAGAGGCTGCAATGTAAGGAATAAAGTGGGGAGGACATTAGGCCCTGGAGGCCTTGGGTACTTGATCTTATTTCTTTGGTGGATCAAATAGAGAGCAGAAGTTGAAACTTTTGGCACTCACTTTACAAACAGTCTCTCATACCCACAACTCTTTTCAGGGTTTGAGAAGACTTTATGTACACTTCAACCTGCTTCATTTCTATTTCAGCCATTTGATTAACATGAAAAGAAAATGAGATACTGATTAGACAAATAACAGCCACAGGACCTTGAAAATATATTATGCTCTGACATTTTTTACTGATACCTAGTAACTGTAGCCAGTTTGTTCATCAATATGTGAATAACACTCATATTTTTACAATTTCTGTGCATATATAAATTTGTCTCCTTTTCTTAGACAAGAGTATTTTTTCCTCACCCATTACTGTGTTGCCTACCAAGAAACACCTTCATTATCCTTTATTTGATCTTCTGATCTTCAAGCATGTTGTCTGTTCTTTTGAAATATTATTTGAACACACCTGATGTTTGTCACTACAGATGATTCTGAATTAGCATCCAAATCATTGTGTCAATACATAAAAAAAATATAGGGACATCAGGTCCTGGTGACCTCAGTGAAGAATTTAGCTTCAACCTTAAAAACACACCTGATTCAACTAATGAAAGCTAGGGTTGGGAGCCCCTGATTTAAGACACAAATTAAGATACAGGGACAATTTCCCAAACCCATATTAAGCCTAGTCTTACATTTACAATGGTGAATCACCACTGACCTAGCCAAAGACTACAACTCACTAATGTTTGCAAAACTATCCCTAACTTCAAACAGCTTATTCCAAAAAATGTTTATGCCATAGTACAGGAACTTTATGATCACAAGTATATTTGTTCTTCCAATGGACAAATAAACAAGGTCAAGATTACAATGCTTTTATTTTCTAGACCGCTCTGTTAGCATGTTAGGAGACTTAAGGATTACACTTAGAATGTATAGCATGCATAGTAAATGAATAGTAATGTTATTTTAAAAAAATGTGAAGAATTTTTCACCATAGTGAATCTGACACTCCTATCATTTTCCTTCAAGATGCACAACACCTTCAGAATGTATTCAGCTCAGCAGTAGTTGATGATTTATACTTATCATTAGGAGATTTAACCTAGCAAACGTGATGTGGTGGCTCCCTTCCTCAGAGGCTGCCCCATCCCTCTCTCGCCACCTCCTCCAAACTGACAGACAAACTGATCACGCGGGAAAGCTGCCATCAATTACTGCAGCAATGTCTATACTGCTCCGCACACAAATACCTCACACATCCCCTTCTCCCTCACTCATATCCATATGGACATCCTTTACAGCATTTTCCCAGGGAAATTATGACGGAATAAAACGCATCTTCATTTATCTTCTCCTGCGCTGCGCCCTGCGATGAGAGAGATCCAGTCTCTTTGGGTTTTACAGTACATCATCATATTAGCCCTCCACCATAGTGAGAAATGGATTATTCTGGAAAATGAACTTGGCTTTACTATAAATTACAGCTATAGATTCTGAGAAATGTGTTATTTTGTTTAAAATAGTATCTAATATAATTAGGGCTCTAATTTATGTAAAGCTACAAGTGTGCCTATTACAGTAACAGCGTTTGGAATTTAATCTGTCCACAAGATAAAGAATGATTCCCTGTGCTTTTCATTTGTAATCTCAGACACGTTATTCCAGTAAAGTAGCCCGTGACCATTAGATATGAAAAATGGCTAGCGGACAGCTCCATTCATGAGTTTGGGTTTTAAAGTTAACAGTGCCTTCATGAAGGCGAGTTTAAAAATGGGTAATTAAACAACTTATCATGAGCCGGAGACACCTTAAGCATGTGTGAGAGGCTCTGTATAAACGCTCACCTGAGGAAATCTTTATCATACTCACAGGCCGAGCCAGGTGTAGCTCTCAGTTCTTTAACTGGCTTCAAGTCTGAACACTTACACAGCCCAACACAGTCACTGAGACTTACCAGTGAAGTACAGCACTCATTGCAACTATATACTGTATGTTCAGTACTATCACACTGTAGTTGCAGTGATATTCAGTGTACAATATACAGGCTGGTATGGTGTAGTAGCTAACAAAACTGCCTACCTTGTAGGAGACTAGGGTTCAATCCCTAGCCTGGGCAAGTACACCATTAAGGGCCCTTGGGCTAGACTCCTAATGCTACGTTCACTAAGGTGACTGAACTTATGAGTTGCACTGGAAGTGTCAGACAAATGGCATAAATTAAATAATATAATTTGGTACAATTCAACCGCTGTCACACAAGCATAGCATCACAAGGTTCTCCAGCTCAATATATGTAGTATATTGCAATGTATGCGCTTTAAAGTTTCTAAATAGTTCTCAGCTCCTGGGAAACGTTAAGTGATGTATACCTTCAACATCATTATGAGAGCATCAAAATACACTGTTAATTTACAAACACAGCTTTATAAAACAAGCATCCACTGAAGAGTTTTTATTTGGAAACTTCATTTTTAAGAATGCTGGTAAAGAGAGTAAATAAGTGGTTTCAGATTTAAAGATCACACTCCTTTATATGTGATATACAAACTGCATTTGTACACTTAATGAATGCTGTTATAGAGCTAAAGAAGGAGAGAGAAAGAGAGAGATGCTAATTCTCCAAGCAACAGTATATTCTTGCCTAATGGCTAACCAAATGCCCTGTGAAACCGCCAGCTGTTTGTGTAAACAGTATTGATGTTTGTGTGGAATACATATGACTCTAATTCACATTAGGACCTCTGTGTTACTTATAAAGAGGGATCTTAGCAAGGCGTCAGGCCCCTGTGTTGGGATGAGGGACCTCATCATGGTGGGAGTTGAATGGGTAATTAGCGGTAGTGGGCAGAGTCCATTATGATCCATGTTACAGTCACACAAAATGGCTGATGAATCCATGCAGCAGTGTGTATGGCATCCCAAGAGTGGGAACTGATTGCCTTCATTAAGGTTAGCCACATCTCAGTGGACTCATACACTCAATGGACAAAACAAACATGTACTTACATACACACACACACACAATTCATGTACGTAATGCGTAATGTGTTGTAATGGTAAATAACATGCTACTGTTGAACATGGAGGGAGGATTATGGTGAATTGATGTACTGGTGAAACTGTTCAAATTGCATTAGGGAGAATTTCAAATTGGACCATTCGCTCCCTAGCTCATACTGTCTTTATATAGAAAGCAATGCCATTTTATCTTTGTTCATTGTTCTCATGCTATAGATTTTGTGAAAACGTGCCTATTTATTCTACTGCAGTTTAGCCCCACCCATTAATATACACTCAATCTTGTTTCAATCTTGATTATTTTAAATGAGGTACAATACAGCAAACTGTCAGAGATCGTATGCACCTGTCCTAAAAGTATAGGAACAAAAGCCTATAAAATAGATAAATAAAGGTAAGAAAATGTTAATTGAAAATAGAATGATGAGTGTTTTTGGTAGATGAAACCACACAAATGTGTGCATTCCTAGACATAACTAATGAACATGTCCATGAAAACTGAACGTTAGTAAGTTTACAGCTGATATATGTATAAAGACTGAATACTAGGTCATTACTTGTATTTCCAAACACAGGGAACTGAAAGTCAATATAAGATCAGTACTGAGAGGATTGTAAAGAATTGAAGGGATGCTCTATATAACGACAGTGACAATAAACTCTAAATCAGCAATCATTTGTTATACAATCTGGGAAAAATTCTTCATGACAATGGTGGTGATAAATTCATACCATTTCAGTATGTTGTATTTTAATCACAGTGTGCACATGATACAGATACATAGTCATACTCACACCCACACACACACAGTCCTTCTGCAGGGTTAAATTATTCCGCTCAGTAGCAGCAGCGATTTGATTTCATTTGTAGTGTGTCTAGTGGGCAGCGGAGGTGAGAGCACCTTTGGCTGCTGAGGGACTGGAGCAGCACACATATCTAGTGTGTGGAGACACAGAATTGACAATGCATTTATCTTTGAATAATGTAAATGTCGGGAGACTGCAGTGGCTGTGGAGGAGAGAAGCGAACGCGGCCCACTGGGGGGAGGTGCGGTGGGCCTAGCCTGACAGCCAGCTTCCTGGCCCACATCACCTCCTCCTCCTTCGTCTCTTCTTTTTCTTCCTCTATACCCACCTTCCCTACATCCCTCCATCCCACCTCTCCACCATCCCTCTCTCCCTGTGCTGTTCGCCCGCGGCCTGCTGCACCTCCTCACAGCTCATTTCCACCGGAGACCATCAGGGAATTCACACTGAGAATGCCGCCAAACCCTCCACTCACTTCTTTTTTTTTTTACTCTTTTCTTTTTGTTTTGCTGTGCTGTACTTTTACCTGAGCTGTACTTTTACTTGCTTATTGTTTAAAGCCAACATTGCAGAAGAATTGATGTTACAAAGTAGAGGAATTAACTAGATATATTTGCAACAAAAAATAAAATGTGTTTGACTCTGTTTGGCATTGCTTTGTTAGTGTGATATCAGTGTTATGTTGTGTGTTAATTTAACTACCTGATTCAATGAAATGTATCATTCTTGATTATAGTCAGCTTACAAAAATTCTGAACTCTGGGAAGGAAGCATGTGAATGAAGACTGATATTCATCATCTGTTTTAAAACCAACAGAGCTTTAAAAACAACCTAAAACTGCAATTCATAAGGATGAAACATTGTGTATAGTTAGGGGTGTTACAGTAATGCACAGCTGTTATATGGCTGTACACTCTCAATGCCCACTTCATTGGCTACATTTACTTTGTATCTACAGTCATTGTCCATTTTAACTCCGCTGACCATGCAGGTGCACTATGTAGTTCTATAATTACTGACTGTAGTCCTTGTGTTTCTCTGTACACTTTGTTAGCCTGTATACTGAGTCTCTAACTTTACATCTACAAGGTGGACCAACAAGGTAGATTTGTCTAATAGAGCGGACAGTGAGCTAACATAGCGTTTAAAATCTCTAGCTGTGATTTCCAAGTTATGTGCTCCTAAGAAACTGCCCACATTGTGTTTATGAATAATAAGACCTACATCCATCACCTGTTTAAAGAATGAACAGAGCTTTTAAAAACAAATAAATACTGCTTTCAAAATAAATTCAGTGATTTACAGTCACTCTGTACATTTGGTGACATTACAGTAACTGCACATGATCATTACAGCTGTTACATGACTGTATATACATGCAGTCATGTATATCTCATGACTCTCATATGTTAAAAATGATAACTTCAGTGAAGATGGAAAACAATTATATTCCAAATCATTTTGGGCCATTTCTGTTTGTTTATTCATGACAAAATGTTCACAAAGTAAAAAAAAAACGTAAGAATTTCTACATGCATTGTGTGTGTTGTTGTACTATGTTGTGGTTGTGGTTTTGTGTGTCTGCGTGTGGTTGTTTTGTATTGTATGGTGTGAATAGTGAAATGGATGGCTGCTGGCAGGCAGACAGTGCTGCTCAGTGAGGCAAAGTGCCAGTAAATTGTTTGTCTTCTGCAGTGCAATCCTATAATTCTTCTGGGAGCAGATGACATTGTGCTTGCCAAAGAGAATAATGATAAATGGGCTGAAATCAAACAGGGAAATTTTGGGAAGTGTCCTGAGCAGCAGGCATAATCTCCATGCGTTTCTCTCCGGGCTGAGCCCCTGTAGCCACTCAGCTTTGTGCCTTAAAGGTGTCTGACCTGCCTTTTTACACACCAGCAGAGGACACAGACAATAGTGCAAACATTTACATTCCATATCTGTGCCATTAATCAGGATCTAGAACAATCTGTATTGTTTCCAGACAGGGGAGGTGCAGTTACACCATTGAAACACTGTATTCTGCTCATCCTTGTTCTTTTTTTACACACTGAAGGATGCTAAGGCTACTTGTCTGAGGTTTCTATTGACCCAACAGACAGTGTTCATCAGTGTAATGGAGACCATCTGCTTGGTCACGGCCAAATGGTTCCACCTTGTTAGGTCTTGCTGGTGTACTGCGTGGTTAGTTCAGGGCTAACATTAGCCTGAGAAACGTTAAAGATCAGTTAACTGAGTTGATCACACTGTGTGGTGCAGTTAATTTCTACTAAATGACCAGCTTGACCATGATCATGGCCCAATGGGTCCAACTTGCAAAAGTGCACAACTGCTAGCAAGGTGTTTTGCTAGTTCAGGGCCGGCATTAATATGAGTAATATTTGTAATGCGAGTAATTTACTTCAGTTGAGTGATAAAATGAGACCCTAAATGTGTGTTAAATGGCCAATGTTCCTCTTGGACACCTCTTGGTCATGGTCATATTATTTTACTTTGCTAGCATACAGCCTTGATAGCATGTTGCACAGCTAGTTCAGGGCTAGTGTTAGCATGGGAAAGGTTAAAGTTCAGTAAGCTATTTTCATCAGTGCTCTAAAAGTGTGCTAAATGACTAGTGTTTCTTTTAGACACCATTTAATCATGAACTTGGCTTGCAAGCACAATGCACATCTACTATTAATCTACTAAATGGCCAGTGATTCTCTTGGACATCTTTTGTTCACGGCCACATGGTATTACTTTGCTAAAATAAGCTTGCTAACATTGTACAGTTCAAGGATAATTTGTTAAAGATCAGTTAAGCTATCCGATCAGACAGAGCCCTCAATGTCCACCACATGACCATTCTTTTTTTCTCTCTAGGGCACCTCTAAGAATAGGGGAGGGGCAGGTTGCAGACCACGCCATTAGAAGGATATGATCTGTTTCAAGACGAGTCATGTCTACTGGGAAGCAGTAACTCAGTGAGGTGTGTCCAGCGAGCTCCCTAACACAGCAGGAGATGCCTTAGGCACTATAGACAGATAGACAAGCACAATGCAGTCCATTTAACACACCACTGCAAGCACACAACCACAGACTGCAGATCTAAGCACACAAGAGAGTCACTAAGTAAATAAGGTTTTCAAAAACATGTTGTTACTGATTTGTAGCAATGCGAAATGGTCAAACAATGGAAGGCAAAACTATGAGTGCACTCTATGATAATAAACGGTATTAAATTGTAGACCCTTACTAGCTTCATTTGTTCCTCGTAATTACACCTCCTGGACACAAAAAGCATTTCCAGGTACACGAAGGTGCGAAAATGTATTTATGTCCTGATGCTTGTTTTATGTGTAAGAGAAGGATCAATACACTACAAATAATAGCACCACTGTCTCTTTATTGCCCATATATATGCAATTGTAAAGACATCACACACTGCTACTTTTAGCTATGCATTGCGTATTGGTATCTCAGATCTACTTATTCACCAGTCTGTATGACTCTGAAGGCTCTTACATTAGTTTTTATCATTAGAAGGGTTTTTGGCATGCAAAGTGTCAGCTGGGAATATATGACTATTCTGCCTAGTCTTGCTCTGTGGTTTCAGCTGTTCTGAAATAGTAGAATTCAAGTATGGAGTAACTCAGCAGCTTGTCATAGATGAAGACCACTAACAGCACATTCATCAGTGGCATTCTGTTAGCCACAGCCACAACGTTTCACATACAGATGTTTATAAGGAGCATGTGTGTGGACGTGGTACTGAGGGTGTGAGGTGAGTTCAAAGCTTGTGTTTGTGTGCAAAACGTATTAAGAAATTCAAGCACAACCAAGCTGTGGTGTAGCCTCTATAAAAGCTTTCACTTGAATCTATAAATCAGCTCACAGCTGATGGACAGATAGCATAAACCATGCATTCATTATATAAGTAAAATATATGTTACTTCACATAACTTTTAGAGTCATTTAACACATCATTCTCTTGCCATATATGAAGCTCAGGTCCAATGAATAACCTGTAAGTTAAGAAGTAAATTATCATAATTAAAAAAATACTGAAAATAAATGAAAATGGCATAGACACTATATAAACCAGGGCCTCAGTGAACAACATATTGGTTAACACCTTACAGCTCTTCTTTAGCAATCAAAGTAAATTACACTTTGTTAGTTGATGCAAATTATTTCTATAGGTGTCTCAACTTTAGCTGATCACTGACAAATCATGTCTGTATCAAAGCATTACTAGAACAGACTGTGTTCTTATACCATCTAAATCAGGAACTGAATAATAATGCACTGAAGGAATTATGGCATCAATTATCAAAGGAAGACAGACAGACTGCATTGAAAATAAGAAAATTCAGCTCAACATAAAAAATTCCGTTATTTTATCAAACAACTTTTTAATTCAACTTTATGACAGTGTACACAACTAAAATTTCTTGGTTCAGTTTCCAAACAAGCTGGGACTTCCTCCTCCTGGCTCGTGGTTATGGGGTTTGAACTTTGATCACAGACAGCTATGCTACTTATTGGCTTCTTAACAAACATAAATTTTGCTTTAAGATGACATTAGCAATTTTTTGGGGAGTTTATCTTGGCAATGAGTGGTGCAACTGTCTATGCATTCATTTCATTGAAGATACCTAGAGATTGTCAGTTCAAATGAGATTTCTTCTTTGCTTGTCCAACCAAGCAACAGTTACTACAAAAATGTGTTTACTCATACATTCTTCAGTCATCAATGTGTTTAATGCACATTTGAATACAGTATTCTGTACTATATTTATATAGTATTGATATTTATATTTTACACATAATCTATATCTATTTATTCTTATATATTTCTATCTATCTATCTATCTATCTATCTATCTATCTATCTGTCTGTCTGTCTGTCTGTCTGTCTGTCTGTCTGTCTGTCTGTCTGTCTATCTATCTATCTATCTATCTATCTATCTATCTATCTATCTATCTATCTGATATTTCATTTTATAGTGTATTATAAACCTTATAAAGGCATTGAGTCAGTGTCAGTTTCCTGGACAGAAAACATCTAAACATTTCCTGGACATTCTAAAACATCTGTGTCGTAGTATATATAGTGGATATTACTTTTGCAAGTCTGTCACAATGCACTTCAGGCAAACATCAGGCTTTACAAATTTAAATCAGGCTTTACAAATTGTGAGTTTGTATGCACATACAGTATTAATAGACTTGAGGGCCTACTGTAAATAATTTTGAACAGGCAGGAATAAAGGCAAGCTCCCACAAGCCAGTGAGGTATGAGACAGACTAAGATTTTTTTAAAAGTTGAGTGAAAAGACCACCCCTCCATTCATCTGTATTGACCAATTGTACAGTCCATGAAGAACATACAAGCCAATCACATTCTCAGATTCAAGCGCTAGTAAAAACCTGAGCACTCGGCAGCAGCTACAAGACATTAATAAATCAATCTATTCTGTAAATACACAGACACATATGCAAGTATGATAGAAATACCTTCATAATTTTGGAAATGATCCATCAAGGCAAATGTCAATAGTGACATATTCTGTGCTGTATTTCACTGTCTGTTGAAATAAAGACCTGTTCTAGCATGACTTAGTTAGCTGCCCCAAGCCATGACCAATACGGTGGAAAAATGTGGAAAGGTAAAAGTAAAAAGTCTTTTCAAATCATAATTTCTACAAATTAAATGAATAAAAAAAGCTGAGAAACATTTTGAGTTAATTGAATGTGCTTAGTGTACTGACAACTATTAAAAGTTAAATTCACTCAAAGTTTAAAGCAGCTGTGACCTGGTGGTTAGGGATCTGGTCTTGTGACTGGAAGTTTGTCGGTTTGATCCCCGGACAGCTCATGACTGAAGTGCCCTTGAGCAAGGCACCTAACCCCCAATGGCTACTCGGGTGCCATGGATAGGGCTACCCACCGCTTTGGGCACATGTCCACAAACTAGTGTGTTCACTACTGTGTGAGTTTCACAGCATGGGTGGGTTAAATACGGAGGTCAAATACTGTTGTGTGCAAATCACATTAACAAAAGTTTAATCTAATCTCAGTTATTTTTCACAATCCAAGTATTTTTGTCCTAAATCATATTCAGTGGTGGACAATAACAGAGTACATTTACTTGAGTACTGTACTTAAGTAAATTTTTTGAGGATTTTTTTTGAGTATTTCTTTTTTGGTGAAGTTATGACTTTCAGTCCACTACATTTCAAAGACAAATATTGTACTTTTGACTGTGGAATTCTCTTCCAGCTAGTGTTCGGGATGCCGACACAGGCGCTACTTTTAAATCAAGACTCAAAACCTACCTGTTCAGTTTAGCTTTTTGTAATTAACCTCTCCTTTCCAGTTACTGTCGTTACAGGACTTCATGAACATTGGGAGTTGCGGAAATCTCAGACACTCTGCGATATTGTGCCAACATGCTGGAGGTTGATGATGGTGTTATGGATGGATACCTGTCTGTTCTGATGATGCTCTAATATCTATGTTCCCTCTAGTTTTCTTCCTTCTGGTAGGATCAGATGCCATCTGAATGCAAACATTCACTTATGTCTTCTAATGCACTCAGCCTAATTGTTTCTGTTTGCTGTTTGTTCTCTTCTCTCTTCTCTGAGGAAATGGTCACTGAAGGTAATCAATGGCTGAATTCTCCTGCAGTCCACAACTGACCACCTGGTCTGCTACACCTACTGTGTAGTCAATTCCTTCTGCTCCGGAGTGGGTCTTCCTGCTGTTGACACCAGACCTGCTGCTCACTTACATCTACTACTAGCAATGATCGGACTGAAGCGCTAATGCTACTGCACTATTATTAATATCATTATTGTTTTACACTACAGCACAATGTCAGACTTAACTTATGATGTAAATCTCTATCAGTAGTCTGATCAGAGGAGGATGAATCCCCTTTGTGAGTCTGGTTCCTCCCAAGGTTTCTTCCTCCAGCCTTGAGGGAGTTTTTCCTTGCCACTGTTGCCTCGGCTTGCTCACATCAGGCTTAGATTCAAATTGTCTGATACTAATTATGTAAAGCTGCTTTGTGACAACGTCCGTTGTAAAAAGCGTTATATAAATAAATTTTGATTTGATTTGATTTTGATTTGACTCCACTACATTTCTTGGAAGCGTGCATTACTTGTTCTTTTTGGCTCAGCATAGTTTTGTAGTCTGCTGTTGATGTTTTTTTTTACTGAAATGCAATTGGCCACATGCTATACTCCTCACAAGAAGGGGAACCAATCACAGTCTCCGTTCACACCTGGGATTTGGAATTACACCATCATCGACTTGAGCTGAGCTCTTAAATAAAAAAATGACAAAAATAGTTGTATTTTTTATTGCATTTTTATGCTGAAGTTTTACAGGTGGTGTAGACTTTTTGTTGCAGAGTGGTTCTACATGACAATACATCATCAGGTGGATTCAGCGAGTTACAAGGTTCTGTAAAAGCACTCAAAACAATACAGCAATGTACTGATATTAAAAAATATAATTTTTACATTTGAATAATTAAGTATTTTCAAAAGTAAGTACTTCAGTATTTTAGCTTGAGTAATTTTTTGACTGAGCAACTTTTACTTGTAGTTGAGTAAAATTTGACCACGAGTATCAATACTTTTACTTAAGTACAAGAGTTCAGTACTTTGTCCACCACTGGTCATATGAAAATTTTACTGTAGGATCTAGCTCTCAATCATCACAGCCACTTGAGCTGAATTTGAAAATCACACATTTTCTTTCCAAATGTCCCAGTAGATCATAAAAATCATCTAGAAAAAAATAGTATATTGTGAAAAAGTTAATCTTTGCTGATTATTTAGTTTAAAAAATCAAACTCTCATATTTTATATTAATTACATGTATTTCAATATTCGTCCATGCATTCATTATCACACCCACTTAACCCTTATCAGGGTCGCAGTTAGTCCCCTACCCCCTCACTGAGTCTAATAATAATTATAGATTTGTAATCAATATAAATTGTTAGCTTTTTGAATTAAATGATGCATAATGATGAATATTTTCATGATATTCAAATTTGTATATGTGGCACTGTATGCTCAGTTCACAAATGCATTGTGTTTTAGCAGCTAATGCTAGGTTGGACAAGCTTTGAAACTAAGAAGGTTTGTAAAACAACCATGTTAATGTTTTTACCCACAAACAAAATAACATTTGAAATGAATAATGCACTCAATTCAACAAATGAACCAAATCTGGGATATTTTCTCCGTAACTTGAATGAGATTTCTGCTTGGCTTGTCCAACCTAGCAACAGTTGCTAAAACGAATACTTTTGTGGGAGGACCATACGTAGGTCACCCTGAAGGCACAATATGCCTTAATTACAAGTGATCTCTGATGCATGTGTTGTTTAGTAACCCTTAGTAACAGCCTTATGGGGCTATTAAATTTAGATATACAGTATATTCTAGCAGTCATACAGGGAACTCTCTGTCTAGAGTTAAATGGGAGGCTTATAGATTTTTGGAGACAGAGAAGAATGTGCAGTCTTATGTCTCAGTGCAAACAGAGACAGGACTGTGTGTCTGGAGTGGAGCTGCAAGCCACTGGCAATATTGTCTCAGGCCTTGTGCTGCTATATAAAAAGTCCTCGGACACAATTTAATTTCTGTCAGCACTAAGGCAGAACCCAACACAATGGATTTCTTTTATGCCATAGCTTCAGCCTCTGAGCAGCATTGTACTGTGGGGCGGCATCACCCTCCCACCACCTCTCTTTCTCTCCCTCCCTTTCTCTCTCATTGTTTCTCACTTTAGAGAACTGGATAAACATAAGAAAGTGTAACATACAGATGAGAATGAGATAAATGTGATATACTGATGTAGAATCATTTCCATGTAGAGCACAGTTGATGTAAGCTGTGTGTAACACCGGAGTTATGTCACTGCAGTAATCACTCTTTTTCTCTCCAGAGTGTAAGGTAGCAGCTGTAAGTGTGTGGACTGTCATAGTTAGCTGTGTGCAGTAGTTTAGTGTACTGGTGCAAGTGTGTGGGGCTCAGAGCTGTGTGCGAGCAGCTCAGGCACTTCATCAATCACTCCTGACATGCTGCACCAAAAATCGATCCCACAATTTGTGTCCAAAACTGTATAATAACAGCCCACATCCCTCCCCTCAAGTCCAGCATTTACCACAGAAAACCAAACATGCTGTTAAGAGTACAGAGAAAAATGAAATATATATATATATATATGTGAGTGTGTGTGTATGTGTATATGTATGCATGTATGTGTGTGTGTGTATATATATATATATATATATATATATATAAAGGATGTCACTGAGAGAAATACTAGATTTTTCTCTTTAACAGCCACAGGATATGCTTTCACTAATGCTTGCAAAAGAGATAAATCTGAAACGGCAGTGTTTTATATTTTGGCGGAGAATAAAAGTGCTCTAGTTTCAGTTGCAGATGTTTATCAGTGCACTCCTTCATCTCTGTGAGTGCCTGTGCACTAAAAGCAGTGCTGCAGCCCACACGGCCCTCGCTATTGATCTGATTACAGCCTGATTAAGTAGAGTTTTACTCTGAGGTATTTTCTCTGCCTACAATAAGGTCAGTCTGTCTCTCTCTCTCTCTCTTTCTCTCTCTCTCTCTCTCTCTCTCTCTCTCTCTCTCCCCCTCCTCCCTCTCTTTAAGCCATAGGGGATATTACAGAATGGAGCAATGCCTGGTTTCCATGGTTTTCGCAACCACTGTCTGCAGTTTGGGGCTTGTTTTGAGCAGCATGAGAGAAGTCTTCTCAACCCCACAGTAAAGTGTGATACCTAATGACCCTGATCTCTCACTGGCGGAAACCTTCAGAGAATCTGCAGGTCATACAATGTTAAATGGTCATATCAGGATATTATGACCATCCAATATTTTTGGGTGGTGGATCATTAGCAGCACTACAGTGACACTGATGTGGTGGTGGTGTGTTAGTGTGTGTTGTGCTGATACAAGTGGATAAGTCAACAGAGCTACTCTTCAGTACACCTCACTGTCACGGTTGGAGTGAAAACCAATGAAAGACTAGAGGACAAACACAAACTGTGCAGCAACACATGAGCAACTGTCTCTGACATCATCTACAAGGTGGATATCTGAGTAGACACAGTGTTTAAAAACTTCAGCAGCTTTGCTGTTTCTGATCCACTCAAACCAGCACAACATACACTAACACACCACCACCACATCAGTGTCACTGTAGTGCTGAGAATTATTCATTACCAAAATAATAGCTGCTTTGTAGGAGTCCTAAACATTTAAGAACAGGTGAAAGGATGCTAATAAAGTATACAGAGAAACAGATGGACTACAGTCTGTAATTGTAGAACTACAAAGTGCACCTGTATGATCAGTGGAGCTGATAAAATGAGCAATAAGTGTAGATACAAGGAAGTGATTCTAACATAATAACTGATCAATATATACTGTATACTGTGTGTGGGTGTAACAATGTCAGATCCAAATCTGAGGTGTTGTTATGATAGTAAAATATACTTATATAATATATACAATAGTATACTAAACTACAGTGCTGCTTGAAAGTTTGTGAACCCTTTAGAATTTTCTATATTTCTGCAAAAATATTTTCTAAAGCCTCACCAGATTTTCACACAAGTCTGAAAATTAGATAAATAAAATTCAGTTTAACAAATGAGACAAAAATATTATAGTTGCTCATTTAAGTTGCTCATTTATTTATTGAGGAAAATGATCCCATATGGCATATTTGTGAGAGGCAAAAGTATGTGAACCTCTAGGATTAGCAGTTAATTTGAAGGTGAAATTAGAGTCAGGTGTTTACAATCAATGGGATGACAATCAGGTGTGAGTGGGCTCCCTGTTTTATTTAAAGAGCAGGGATCTGTCAAAGTCTGTTGTTGATGCTCATCAGACTGGAAAAGGTTACAAAACCATCTCTAAAGATTAGGGACTACACCAATCCACAGTCAGACAGATTGTGTACAAATGGAGGAAATTCAAGACCATTGTTACCTCCTCAGGAATGTCGACCAACAAAGATCACTCCAAGAGCAAGGCGTGTAATAGTCAGTGAGGTCACGAAAGTACCCCAGGATAACTTTTAAGCAACTGAAGGCCTCTCTCACATTGGCTAATGTTAATGTTCATGAGTCCACCATCAGGAGAACACTGAACAACAATGGTGTGCATGGCAGGGTTGTAAGGAGAAATTCACTGCTCTCCAAAAAGAACATTGCTGCTCATCTACAGTTTGCTAAAGATCACGTGGACAAGCCAGAAAACTATTGTAAGAATGTTTTGTGGACGGATGAGACCAAAATAGAACTTTTTGCTTAAAATGAAAAATGTTATGTTTGGAGAAAGGAAAACACTGCATTCTGGCATAAGAACCTTATCTTATCTGTGAAACATGGTGGTGGTAGTATCAGGTTTGGGCCTGTTTTGCTGCATCTGGGCCAGGACGGCTTGTCATCATTGATGGAACAATGAATTGTGAATTATATCAGAGAATTCTAAAGAAAATGTCAGGACATTTGTCCATGAACTGAATCTCAAGAGAAGGTGGGTCATGCAGCAAGACAATGACCCTAAACACACAAGTTGTTCAAAGACTAACAAAATAATGGATAAAGAACACTTACTGTAAATGTTTAGTTTAGTTTGGGGGGATGCACTGTAGACTGTAGCAGTAAAACGTTTTTAGTGTGGGTGGGTTGAGAAATAAATGATAGAATAACTGCTTAAACTGTGGCATGAGAAATGCCCACATATGACAGCGTGACCTATCCTGTCAAGAGTGTTTTCCCCAATCCACACACCTCTACCTCACACACGCCTTCCCGTTCATACCTAATGACTGTTCCTCTCTTCCCTCATCTCTCTCTTATTGACAGTGGACCAGAAGGAGGTCAGTGGCAGCATTCCCTC
>BRDA01089519.1:26505-46819 GCA_036984385.1 Crenuchus spilurus
TGAGAACTGTCCTATCCAGTGCGACAGTATACACCCGTAAAGAGTACGGTGTCAAATTCGTCAATAAGATAGTAAATAAAGAGTTGGGTGGGTGTGATTTTTGCAAAATGACCAAGACAATGACCCTAAACACACAAGTTGTTCAAAGACTAACAAAATAATGGATAAAGAACACTTACTGTAAATGTTTAGTTTAGTTTGGGGGGATGCACTGTAGACTGTAGCAGTAAAACGTTTTTAGTGTGGGTGGGTTGAGAAATAAATGATAGAATAACTGCTTAAACTGTGGCATGAGAAATGCCCACATATGACAGCGTGACCTATCCTGTCAAGAGTGTTTTCCCCAATCCACACACCTCTACCTCACACACGCCTTCCCGTTCATACCTAATGACTGTTCCTCTCTTCCCTCATCTCTCTCTTATTGACAGTGGACCAGAAGGAGGTCAGTGGCAGCATTCCCTCTGTCCATCACAACACTATCAGTCTTCGTCTTCTCAGATTCTTTCTCAAATATATGTCTCAGTGTAGAAGTGTGCATTAGTGAGTGTGTGTGTGTGTGTGTGTGTGTGTGTGTGTGTGTGTGTGTGTATCCAATGTGTTTGGATCAGTGAAGCGGCTGGAGGTGAATGTTGTCCCTGCATTTGTCTTAATTAATCTTTAATGAACCTCAATCCCAGCCCCCCTTCTCTCTTCTCTCTGCTAGTGAGTGTGGGCACATAAATGAAACATGAAGCTCAGCAGTATTAGTCTCAGTGTGTTCATTTGGGGCCAGGAGCACATACATCCTCCACCTCAGCCTGTCACACTCTCTTACTGCCCTTTTATTGCTCTGCCACACACTCCTATTTAATATTTCATAATGTGCTTATTCTCCTAGCACTCCTAATCAAGCATATTCAACACGACATGCATATTCCTGCAGAGCATGCAAGCAAGAATTCAGAATATATTTCAGCAGCCACTTCAAACATTAAACTGGTCGTGTTGTTTTGCCAGGAATAAAGTTTGAGAGTTGTAGAGTGTTATATTGGTGCTGAGAGCAGGTCACCTCTACGCTTTAACAGACCTAATAAAGCGTGGTGTGTGTTTCTGTGCAGAGAGCGAGCCTCCCAGTGCGCGTCTGGCTGCTGGTGACCTATGAGAGCGGCACTCAGTGTGGGAGCGCCGAGCTGAGCGAGGGGAAAGAGCCTGAGGCACTGCACAAGCCGCTGAGATATGGCCAAATTCCTTGCAATGTTCTGGATGTTCCCCTGAGCCACTTCCACCCAGGTGTTCTTCTGCTTGCTCGCTCTCTTTCTCTTTCTCTTTCTCTCTCTCTCTCTCTCTCTCTCTCTCACTTACTCTCCTTCTCTGCAGTCTGTAAGGACCTGAGCCAGTTCTGTCAAGCCTCTGTCACTGCACAGGGCTCACATCTTATCTGATTCACTGAAACATGCACAGCCAAATCAATCACGTACAAGAGAGCAAAATCTATCAGTTACTTCACTACAGCAGATCCAAATACATCAGTCACTTTGCTCTGGCACATAGACTTTTATCAATCATGCTGAAAGTACAGTCTATATCACCAAGGGTTTGGATTCCCAGAGTTAAGTTAGCTTAAGCTTCATTCCAAATAAATTTGCTTTACCAGTAGGTAGTATCATGTAGTGATTAAAGTCGAGTCTGCAGAGTCTGGAGGTTTTACTCACCCTACTTAAGTACCTGAACCCAGAAAAAAGCTCCTTCACACATATTTGCCTCTGTTCAACCATTTATATTTGACAATTTAGTGCATATAAACTGTTGAATGACCTCTGATGTATGAGACTGGTGAACTGAAGTGGCTCTTGTAGTCCACATTAGTGCTATCACAATTAAGATATTTAAGCTGCCAGTTAATTACCATATAAATTATCACAATTAATGATTTAATTGTTCATTTTGTTCACTGTGGTCAAATATTAAGGGAGTGGCCAGGGTAGCCTCTTAATCTACTTGGAACCACTGATGGCTCCAGACTTGCATTCAACACTCTCATAACTGAAGAATAACTCAAGCAGTTTGAACACTTTTTTCACAGTTTACACTCTTCTCTCCAGTTATTGCTCAACACTTTCATTTATTAATACTCAAGCTCCAAACTGACTCCACAGACAACTTAAGAACTTTAAGATTTCATAACACCAGTTATGTTTAGTTAGTTTTTGTTAAGTTACATTTGGATGGATTCCTAAAATCAATTTTGTTTCAATTAAATTTTTTAATTCTGCTTTCTTCAACATAACTGAGAAAAAAATCACATTATGTTTGTTGCAAAAAAAGCATGTGACTGTGAAAAGATAACTGGTACATAAGGATGGACAGTTTCTCAAAAACTAGTGCATCTCAATAAATTAGAAAATTGTGAAAAAAATCTATTGTGTTCATCATTTCATTCAAAAAATAAACTCAAATAAATAAATAAAAGAAATATATATATATATATATATATATATATATATATATATATATATATATATATATATATATAAAATAGAAAATAAATTAATTAATAATTAATAAATAAAAAATTTATATTCATTATAATTTTTTATGTTGATCAGTATGACTGAAATCCAGAAGCTTAAATTATTACTATATTTTATTTCCAGTTTGAGTAAATGACTATTCAAACAGCATCAACATTAAAGCAAAAAAGACTTGAAATCTGTCACATTATGTGTAACAAACATACAATATAGGAGAGTTAATTATTTCAAATTAAATGTTTAAGAGATTCTAATTTTTGAAGTCATTGTAATCATTGAAGATAATCACAATCAGGAGATTATGTAATAATTCTACAGCCCTAGTCCACATATGGGTCCTTAAAGCAATCTCACATGAAAACTCTGAAGATTTTTGTAAACATCTGAGGAACCTTCCATGTGTTTACCTTAGACCAGCTGCCCACCAACAACCAACTACTGCAACCTGCTCCAGATGCCCTAGACTACTGACCACAATCAAGTTTGTATGGACTTTACTGGCTGCTACAATTATTATTATCATTGTTATTATCATTTCTGTTCACTTCTGTCACTATATCAGTAGACCTGAACACTCCAACAGCATCATAGCATTATGTAATTTATCAAAAACTTATAATTTAGTTGACCAGAGGAGGATGGGTCCCCATGTGAGTTTGGTTCCTCCCAAGGTTTTCTTCCTCGAGTTCTGAGGGAGTTTTTCCTTGCCACTGCCATCGTTGACTTGCTCACTGGTTATTTGGTGTTTTTTATTACTTTGTACAAACCCTGTAAAGCTGCTTATCAGTTGTAATATGTGCTTTATAAATAATTTTGACTTGACTTCACTATTTACAGGTCCTACATTAATTGAATGGCTTTTGTCTTCATGCAACTCTACATACAAGCCAAGAACTATCAAAAGTGGAAAGAAAAACTGTTCACAAGCAGGCTTATTCATCTCTACAGTCACATTACACTCAGAGCAAACGGAAAACTGCATCCCTCTGCTAAAGGTTAGAATAGAAAAAATAAAATAAATAATATAACTGAATGATAGATTATCTCCTGTAAGTAAAGGCTACCTGATGTAGCTGAGATATTCTAATGGAGTGAGACAGTTCTAGCTCGGCAGTACATCATGTCTAGCTGTTGGTGATTTATCGTCCTCTCTGTAGAATGTGATCTCTCTTATGGTATGTGGTCAGAGTGTGCACTGTATCGTATGATGCTGCAGGTTCAGATCTGGACTTACGGAGCAGAAGGAGAAGGAGAGGAGCTCTGGGCCTCACTACAGAGTGCCGGGATCAGAGTGGGTCAGCTATTGAAGCCAGAGGCCCTACAGTAGGTGAAGCAGAGGACACGTCTGCAGCCCTCTCTGCTCTGTGATGGCACTGTCACGATGAGCTCCATTCAGGCTGTGTGACACAAAGGCAGCTGCAGGTTGAGCAGCTCTGTTTCAGCTCTAGGAGAGCCTGCAGGGAGGAAAAATATAGGGAAAAGGCATGAGGTAATATACAGAAGAGGGTAGGGATGTCCCAAAGTAGAATGAGCTGATAATAACATACACCTTTTTGTGGCCACTACTGATATCAACAAGCATATTTTCCATTTTAAACACATTCAAACCTATAACTCATGTGATTATAAGACAAATTAAGTCTTTGGTGTATTTATTTAACTTTCTGAGCAAGTCTTAACAACTCAAAATGTATCAAATATGACATACTTGGCTTTATAAGGTTTCAAAGAGTAAAATAATGTAATTGACATATTTGTACATATTGTGTAGGGATGAGCAATATCACAAATCTATGAGCACCTGCACATACTGAACTTATGGCTGATCATTTTGGATTGTACAATTAGACGTTTGATCTTCTAGACACCATAACATACTGATGGATGTACCATAGAGTGAATTTTACACTACATTACATTATTTACATTAAAATGGTTAGTTTGAATTATTGGTATGATATGGGTATCGGCCACAATCAGTTGGTAATTAGTGGTTATTTCATCAGACCCAGAAATTCCAACTTATTTAAATATTTAGCATAAACTCTTATTCAGGAGGTTGCAAAATTTCTAAGGGCATTATTTCAATAAAGCATTAAATAAATCCAGTAATGAATGTTCAATCTTAGTAACTTAGCTATAGTTGATGTCAGATTCTGTATATATTTTGGTCATATTGTTATTATTTTTTTATGCTTAAAAATGGAAGGTCACGTTTTAGTCTTGTTTATAGCTTATTGCATTGTTTTGTAATCTTTTCCTGTATTAAACCACACATTAAGAGCTAAAACAATTTTTAACAAATACAGTCATGTGCAACAGACACTGCTTCATATATTTATTGATGTTCTGAGTGAAAATAAGTGAACCCATCTTCTAGAGAACAAACATCTGTGAATTTCACAACCAAATCAAACTCTATTCCCTGTAGACATGAACATAATGTTACAAATGAAACATTCAAATATTCAAACAATTTCTGACCTCAGCTTTGATTAAAACAAAGTAACAGAGAATCAGTGTTAAACTACTAATATATGCATATCTGCTAAACTCCATGGATGATTTGGATGTGAAAGAATTTATGAAAGCAAAAGAAGTGTGTATCATTAGTGATTAAAAGTGAGTAAAAACAAAACTCCAAGTTACAAGCTGTAATTTTAAGCTTTAATCCCGAGTCTTATAATCGTTTTCTCAATTATCTGAAAATTATAACATTTAAAACAGGGTGAAACATATAGAAGCAGGAGGAAGACAGCGCGTCGAAGTGCAATGCTGAAGAGCATGACTTTGTTATTCACACTGATTGCTAGGAGGAGTTCTCATCTCCCCTTCTGAACCACACAGGACTGGACTGAGAAAAATGAAAGCACAGAATTTGGCGAAGTGTTAATGGAAGAGCAGCAAAGCAGCAGTGATTATTCAGCCTTTGTTTACACACAGACAGAACTCTGGAGATGAATCAGTATCTCCACCATCTCACCTTATACCTGTTTGTTCAATCTTTTAATTAGAGTGTATTGTAGGGTATGACTATCTCTGAGGCATCACGTTTGCCAAACTTTGATTCAAACATTGTTATTATACTGTCTACACACACACACACACACACACACACACACACACACACACACACACACACACACACACACACACTTGCACCCACAGACTGTGCGTGCATGCTCTCTCACAGTCTGAGTGCACACACAGGGGGAAATTATAATTAATCTGTTAATGACAGTTGGATCTGTCATTAGCTGGGGGAGTGTATAATAAATTGCGGTAATAAAAATTAAGATTGCATGCATCATTGAGGCCTTCCGAGGGTTTGTTTAATGTAGTTACAAAAATGCCAGCAGCTGATGTGTCCTCCACCAGTGCACCGAGAGAACTCTCCATTACACTTCTCACTTTACCCACCAGTGCTCACGCTGGGCAGGGAACCACTCCTCTACACCTTTCTCTCTCTCTCTCTCTCTCTGTAACTTCACTACTGTAAGCTGCAACACTGACTGAGCTGACATTCAGAGATTTTTATGACAATAAAGATTCAGTACAGACAGGACAAACATTTCTGGTTTGTTGATGGAATGAGCAGTATTATAACTTAAAACTCATCACATTTTACAGCATCGTTGAAGCCTTTATAGCTAAATATTTAACATCAGAGAAATAATATGCAGTAGTTCCTGTTTTAGACTGCAGACTGCTCTTCAGACCAGTCTCTGTCTGGTCTCGATCTCAGCCTCATTTGGACTTATCATAGTCTCGGTCTCAAGGTAAAGTGGACTGAGAAATTGTTGAGACAAGCTGAGTTTGACTATTTTTCTGGTATTCAATATCAACAAATCACTGAAACACAATAAATTAGATATTTAAAATAATTGACTAACAGGGATAAAACAAGTTACTGCGCTTCTCTTTCAGTATCCAATCAATGAACATCTTTTATTTTTAATATTCTAATGAAAGTGGTCAGTTGTGATTACATTTTAGAGAAGAAACATCACCATCTTTTAAGACTAAGACTATATAGTAATTACTAAGATTATATTTATTTATATATTATTTATATATTAATTACTAAGACTATATACATAATTTAATTATAGCCTTAGTCTATATAGACTATGTATAATATATTACTATATAGTCTATATAAACTAAGGCTATAATTAAATTATGTATAGTTTAGCTGTTAAGAAAAATCACAGTGAGTCTTTTTTCCTGTTTTGCAAACATCATCCCATAACACACCGCTGCAGGGTATTCATGCCCAAAAACAGAGCATTGTGAAAATGATCCACTTTTCACCATTTTGGGCTGTTTCTGACTTAAAAGTCATACCAATAAAAATTTTTAAAAAGGCAGAAATGAGGAATTGCTATAGCTGGAGGCCCCTCAGTTGTGGGGGCTGCTTCTAACACTACCGCATTATTCCTATCAAATGATCCAAAAGCCTGGTACCCGTCTACAGCCCGATGGTTGCAATCCTGTGGTCTATAGTATCAGTTTCTTCTAACATCAGACGTGATTCTAGTGATCTTCTTTGAGGTATTTTATGACACACACACTGGATACAACATTTTTAAACCTACTCTGTTTAAAGTAATGCCCAAATCATGCTCTCTACCACCCTGCAGAGTTAAGCTCTAACCTTAATCTAACACACCTGATAGATCTCCAGGACCAGAATCAGGCATTTCAGGCTTATATCATTTATAATTCCCAATCAGACACAAAGCAAACTTTATGACTTTTCACCATTACTGCTTATTTAATACATTTTACACACTGGATGATAACGGCATTAAACTGTACAAAATGTTGTCCCATGTAGAGGATGTCTTAGCTTTTCACTTAGAAAAAAAAACAATTTACTGGGAATGTCCAAAATTTCACAAGATTGTATGTGATGGATAACAAAATGTTTCAATGCATGTACACATCACTGTCTACTTGGGGTGGGCAATCTTTGGATGCCCTGGCTTTTGTCAAAAATATAGCAACATCGAGACCTTTACATGTTGAGTGAAAATTGAGCTCTGAAATGGAACCCTCATGTTCTGAGCTCCAGAAGCCAAGTCAGGGTCAGTCGTTACTACAACCAGCAGGGCTCGAGCACTGAGTGATTGGACATCATCATCCCAAAGTGCTTCAACACAGACAAATGAGTATGAACCATGCTGGGGTTAAAGGAGCACAGGCTACATTGTCTGCTTTTTTCCGCCTTCAATCTGGACTTGAAAGATTAGCAGAGGGGCTGAGGATTGCTGCAGTACAGTGGGGAACTCTGGGAACTTCCTCTGCTTTGATGTAGTACAAAGACTCTACTGTGGGGTCTACGAGATCTTCTAATACACAGACACACACACACTTGCAGAACACAGCCTTCCACCCCAGTCCCTGAGCTACACAGCAGTAGTAAATTAGCATTACATGTTAAAAGAATGATCATCTTGGCCTTTGTTAGTGCACCCTGGAGAAGCAAGTTGAGGACATGTTCGCTCACAATAGTGCAGCTTTGAGATTACAAGCAGATTAGCTGCTGTTAGCATGTGAATGAGGCCTGACTGCTGTCTCTTTGATGTGTCATTGAGCTGTTGGATCAGTGAGGGATAAAGAGTCATGAGAACTAGAGGTGAACTATGATTGGGACTTCTTCACCTCTGGCAATTGCGTTATAATGTCCATTGGCATTTCTAGCTCCTTTTTAGTAAAAAAAGATCTGTAGAAAGTACATATGGTTTAAACTAAATATTTTAACAATCCCCCATGTGTATTTGTGTTGTGTGTGTGTGTGTGTGTGGTGTGTGGTCATCCAGTCAGACATGGATATTTGATCATTTTTCAAGAAAAACAGCCAGGTTCAGGTGAGAGAGAAATATGAAAAGGTTTCATTGCCCACAATAGGGTAAAAAAATGAGTAGTCCTAAATACTGAACTCATTTTTCCTAAACATTAAGTGACGTAGCTGTAGAATAGCTCATATGAACAGTATAAAATCAGTGTGGAATCTGCGAGGTTGCTAGGCTCACTGAGTACTTAGCACCCCTAAAGCTCTGTTCCTAGAATTGCCCCTGATAATATCAATCTCAAATACAAAAACATCTAAAAATGCTCAAATTGACAAACTATCTGGTGAGACTTGTTTTCCAGTACTGATTACCAGAACTTTTTCTAAATGTTAGAAGAAAATACAGCACCATTAACTGAACATTCCAATAATACTGAATGGCCTTGCCAAAGGTCCACAGCGTTAAAATATATGTGGTGCATCTTTTACAACCTCAGATTAGGAAAAAAATTGGACAATGCTGAAAATTCTAATCTAAAATCAATGATGTGTTTCTTACATTTAATTTGAAATGATTTCATTGCAGATTGTATAAATTCAATATATTTAATGTTTTTATGGTCAACTTCATTTAATCTGTTCCTGGGCCTGAAAGAGCAAAATTGGTCATGCTCTCTCTGGGTGGGTAAGATGGCATTCTCTCCCCAGCACTACTATGTAATGTCAGCTGGCTCAGGCATCTGCCTGGTGATCCATCAAAACTGGGGATCCTGAGATTTACTGCCATTGGCTGCCTGGCAGCAATGTATCAGCAGCAGTTGTAAAAGAGGCGGAGCTTGACTTCACATGCATTGGAGGAGGCCTGTGTTAGCCTGCACCCTCCTAGAGTCAGAGACATTACAAGAGATAGGGAGAGTCAACAAATGGGCAGGTCAATTGGCTTCTAACACATTGGGGGAAAAATTGGGTAAAACTTTGTGGATTAGAATAATAAATAAATAAATAAATAAATAAATAAATAAATAAATAAATAAATAAATAAATTTGTTTCAAATACAAAAAAAAATTCCTGTATTTCAAATACATTTTAAAAATGGGGGACATTTATGGCTCATAATGTGGTTTAAAAAAAGCTAAATGATTCTTTGTGGAACAAAGATGTGCAGAGCAACTCAAGTTTCTCAAAGAAAGACTGGAAGGCATTAGCATATTAGAAGAAGGAATGGCAACATTACAAAGTGGTAAATGCTTTACCATCCCAACATTTTTGGAATTTGTAGCATGCTTGAAATGCAGGAATGGATATATATTAATGAATGAAATAAAGTTGACCAAACAAAACATAAATATATTGTCTTCATACTGTCTGCAATGAAATAAAAGTCAAAATAAGCATAAGAAACACTGCATCCTTAACTTGTTTTCCACACATTCTCATTTTTTCCTGATTTGGGATTGTATGATTTTTGGGATGGGGAGAACATTCTTCCAACTTAAAAAGTTAACTTCTAGGAACTTTACTATAACACAAGTATAGCTGGTTAACTTTAACATAAAATCATTTTGAAAGTCCGGCAAGGATTCCAATTTCAGGAAACAATGCTCCCACAACTGAGTTTTTAGGTTTGTGGGATATGTCTGAGTGTTAGTCATTAGATGACAATCTATAAAGCATCTACAGAAAACCATCAACTTTCAGTCTAGTAAAGGACATAGCTTACATATCATGAGTCAGTAAGGTGCTCTACAAAGGGTCATCAAGATTAGATACTGCCTCTGAAGGAATGCTAAGAGAGGACCAGATATGAGCACAAGGGATCAAGTATACATATCTTAAATATTATAGATTTAATAAAGGAATATTCATTTCAATTGTTATAGACCTTTAATGCCAAACACATAACCTGATGGGTCAATTCCCAGTCTCTACTATGTTGTTCAGTGGTTTTTATCTCCAACCCTGGGAGAACACTTGTGGTTCAGAGCTTGGAGTTCAGGCCTAGCCTACAGGCAAGCCTACTGCACATGTATCCTGACACCACTTAACCCTGGAGGTTCCTCCAGGTCATGCTGCCACAACATTGCCCTCTGTGTGACACTGGCCAGGGCTGGCTGCAGCACAAAGCCCAGCCTGTAGGACAGTTTGAGTCTCTCACTCACACACTCAGTTCAATTACCAATCACTCATATTTACCCATAAGCTGTGAAGTCATTATGGGCCTGGCTGACCACAGCCTCAACCCTACAGAGGTCACTCACTGGACTAGACACTAGGGTCATAGCAAGGCTCAACTACGACTGGACAAGACAGCTCCCATCAATCATCAATCCGGTGGCCTCAACCAAACAAAACAAAGCAGAGAGACAAAAGATGAGGAAAGATTATGATGAAGTTGGAGATGACAAACATGTTTATGGGAAAGTTCATACTGGAAAGAAACACATATGACTGAGATAATACTTTATATTAAAATCATCTGTATACATATACAGTGGCAGGCAAAGGTGTGGGCGCCCCTGGTCAAAATTTTGGTTATTGTGAATAGTTAATTGAGTGGGGAAAAACTGATCTCCAGAATGCATAAAGTTAAATATAACACATTAATTTTCAACAATAAGCAATGTTAATGCTTTATACAATTTAAGAGTGGAAAAAAGGAAAGGAGCAACTTCACAAATGTTGGGCTCCCCAAGACTCAGATAACTGTAGGATGATTTAATTTGTACAATCATGATTTGGAAAATCCAGGTGGTATAAATTCTTTTCTTTTTTTAAAGGTTGAGTCCACAAACCTAGTGTCAACAATCACCAGCCAGGGCTCCTCTAAGCAGCTGCCTAGCACTCTATAAAATGTCAAATAATTGATGCCCAAAAAGCAGCAGAAGACTATAAGAAGATTTTCGGGTAGTAATTTAATTAGTTAGTAATAAAAATATGAAATGGATATTAACAGGAATAGTGATCAAGTTTGAAAGGTAAACCAGAATCTCATCAAGAAGATTTAGGTGACTCTGGAATAGTAGTGAAGTAATTTAATGTGCAGTGACACCTGCACAAATATGAAGAGTCATATGAAGAAAACTTTCCTGCATCTTCATCACAAATTTCACCATTAGAAGTTTGAAAGGAATTTCAAAACAAGTCTGATGCTTTTTGGAAATCTGTGAACTAATGAAGTTAAAATACACATTTTTGGCCGTAATGAATAAAAAAAAGTGCAGAATCTCACTGTTCCATCTCTTAAGCATGGGGTGGTTCTATTATTATTTGGGCTTGTACTGCAATCAAAAATACAAAAAACTTTTCACTGGTAGAGGAAAGAATTGAAATATCAACAAATTCGTAAAGCAAAAATCTGTAAAAACACTGAAGATGAAAAGAGGATTGCTTTTTCAAAAGGATAATGATCCTAAACACACCTAAAAATTCTAAAGAGGCACTAGCCGAAGGTTTTGCCATGGCCCTCGAGGTTCCCCAACCTAAACATCAAAGTAAACAGACCTCAAAAGAGCAGTGCATGCAATACAGTCCAAGAATCTCACAGAACTGGAAGACATTTACAAGGTGTAATAGGCTAAAATATGCCAAACAAGATTCTTAGTTAGCTACAAATAGTGTTTACAAGCTGTGATGCTTTACAACGTGGGTGTTACTAAGTACTGACCATGCAGGGTGTCCAAAACCTTTCCGTGTTTGGTATTTTGAAACGGCAAATTATTGGAAAAAGGTAAGCTTGGATGATTATTTGACTATTCTTATTATTGTGTCATCATTAACTTCAGGTCTTTTGGATATTAGGTTCCATCTTATACTCACAAACCTATTCATAACCAAACTTGGTGAATAATATAATAATATTAATAATAATAATATAATATGTATGTATATTGTTCACTTTATATTGTGTATTGACTGTTACACATATACATATATATGTAACAGTATACCAGTATATATAGAGAGAGTGACATCAACATACTTGGCCATTAAATCTGATTCAGATTAAGAATTACAGAGATTTTACCAAAGGTGCCCAAACTTTTGTTGCCACAATATACACAGTGTTATACAAAATACATCCTTAGTTAAATAACATGTTTTGTTGACTGTTTAAAGTGCCAAAGTTACATTTTTAAAATCACAAACAGAGACTGTATTACCCCCCCCAAACCCCCCCCCCCCCATTGTTGTAGACCTTCTCTGTGTATGTGTGTGAGACCTTAAAGGGGGCAATAAAGGATGTGAAAGGGCTGTGTGAGTACAGTGGTGTGTAATGAACTCTCAGAGGACACACACACACAGAACTAGAGAGGGGGGACCTTGGGACGCTCCAGTCAGGTTTCAGCCTCTTTTCCTCCTCACTCCATCTTGTTCTTCCTTTGCGGTTCAGTTTCCATGGCACCCACAACAATTATCTCCCGCTTGTCTGCTAGTTGTGTTGCTCTATTCAAGTTTGTTTGCTATTTCTCTCTCTCTCTCTCCCTCTCTCTCTCTCTCTCTCTCTCTTTCTCTATCTATCTCTCTCACTGGTGAGCTGTATTAATCATAATGGGGAGTGTTATTTATCACCTGCCGGTCCAGAGATGATCATTTTGGCACCACTGGGCAGGACAACCAAGCACAGAGAATTAAGTATAACATCTTAACACACACAAAACATTACCCTACTCAGTTTATATTCACACACACACACACACACACATACACACATGTGCACACACACACACACACACACACACAATATTAAAGATTCCACCAGAGTGAATCCCTACTCCTTTTATTTTTACACATTTAGCCAAAAATATAATCATTCTTTTTAATTAGTGCTCCCAGGCACTCTATTAAAATTCTAATTTTCTGCCTCTGCTTCGATTGATCTGGTCAGGCTGCTGTGTAATACTACAGGTTCTGTGGTGTGTGTGTGTGTGTGTGTGTGTGTGTGTGTGTGTTATTGTGGGTGCTGTGTAATACTATTGGGTGATGTGTGTGGTTGTCCTGCAGTATGTGGTAGATTACTCTACTTGGCTTATTGGTTTGCACTGTGTGTGTTTGTCCTGCCATGTGTGTTGTGTTATGTGTGGTTGTCCTGCAGTGTGAGGCTGTTCAGTACGTTTCTGTTGTCCTGTGGTGTGTGTTTGTCATGCAGTGTGGTGTTTTGAGGCATGCAGAGTGTGGCTGTCCAGCAGTTTGTGTTTTTGCAGTATGTGTGGTTGTCCTGTAGTGTGTGGTAGATTGCTATATGTGGCTTTATTAGTTTGCACTGCGTGTGACTGTCCTGCGATGTGTGTTTTTGTGTTATGTTTGGCTGTCTTGCAGTGTGCAGGCTGTGCAGTTTGCAATGTGCATGATTGTCCTGTAGCATGTGGTTGCTGCGGTTCGCCATGTGTGTGGTTGTCCTGCAGTGTGAGGTAGACTGTGAAGCTGATGAGGTGAAGAGCACTGCACCACTAATCACGCCGCTGTAGAAACTCATACATCACACACCGCACTGCTGCCAGCACCACTCACACACCGCCACATCACACACCACACCGCACAAATGACGAGCAGACGCCTGCCTGTCTGCACACACAGATGGCTCTGTATCTTCACGCAGAAAGAGCTGAGTCCACCACTTTTACACTCACTTATACTCTCTCCTCCTATTCTCCCATCCCCCACTGTCTCCTCTCCTCCTCCTCTCTCCATCACTCCTCTCAGCCTGCTCTTTCTGCCCTATTCCTGTGCAGTATAGGTGAAATACTGTAACAGCAGTGTGTGCATGTATGCATGTGTGTATGTGTGTGTGTGGTGTGTGTGTAATAGCGCAGAAGAAAATGACTGGAGTTATTTGTTGGGCGTTTGACACAAGCAGGGCATCATCCTTACGAAACCATCAGCCCAGTGCCAGTCTGCACAATGAGAACTGCCATAGCCACTTTACATCTCAGAGAGAGCGAGAGAGAGAGAGAGAGAGAGAGAGAGAGAGGGAGAGAGAGAGAGGGAGAGAGAGAATGAGACAGTGGAAGAGATAAAATGAAGAAGGGATAGAGTAAGAGAGAAACAGAGGTGAAGGAACTGAAGAGAGAAAAGGAAAGGGGAGATTTCAAAGGAGAGAGAGAGAGAGAGAGAGAGAGAGAGAGAGAGAGAGAGAGAGAGAAAAGGAACAGTGGGACAATAGGAAAGGCGTAGATGCAAGACGGGAAGAAAGATAGATAGAGAGAAAGATAGAGAGAGGGAAAAAGAAAGGGGTAGTTCTCTGCTGCAGACAAACAAATTCTGGCTGTCTGAAGCTGCTGCCTGTCTATTGCTACTGACAATCTAGGCACCTCTAGAATCATTACAGCATTAGCCTGCAATACAAACCCACATCAGCAAAATCAATGACATAGCACAGATCTGCAATAATGAAACATTACAATTAGAGCTGCTGATATGGACAAAATACCACTATTGCTAGTAGGTTGCTGCATTCTGCGATTGCAATATACCTTGCAATGTATTACAACCATAATGGTCAGACCTTGAAGTAAGATGATGACAGACTGGCCTGCATGACTAAAATCATGACAAAACTTTGACAAAAGTATTTCAAAAATGTTTGTCTTTAGTTGAGTATTGATAGAAATGTCTTAATTCTTTGTAAATAGAGATGTGAGAACTGGTCACAATGTTTCTCAATTCTGATGCCTACTGAGAAAACCAATATTGCAATAATACTAGCCAATTGGGGCAGAAAAGACAGGTTGCAGGTTCAATCCCCTGGGAGGAAATGACTGTAGTGTCCTTGAGCAAGGTACCTAAACCCCAACTGCTGCCATGGATAGGGCTGCCCACTGCTTGGGTACGTGTGCTGACTGTTCACTTGCGTGTGTGTGTGTGTGTGTGTGTGTGTGTGTGTGCTATTTCTCCCTGGTGGGTACTGAATGTCCTCAGAATGATAGGAATACATTTCAGATCTGTAAAGGTGGGGATATTTTGCTGGTCCTCACACAAAATGTACCATTTTCATTACAAACTTAAAAAAAAATGTATAGAGAAGAAGCACTGACCTTTGATTGCTAAGGCTAAGTTTAGGTTTAGGTTTATTTTTACTCAGCATTACAAAAGTGAATGGAATGTCCTCACTTGTATATTATTACCAAAGTGTGTTTGTGTGTATGTACCAGGTTTATGCTATGTTGTGGGGACCAAACCTGTTTAAACACTCACATTGTGAGGACCTTCCTTCCTTGCAGGGGCTACACAGCTGGTCCCTGCAACGTAAATCATGCAATTTTAAGGTGAAGACATGTTTTGAGGTTAAGGTCTGTGTGTGTGTTTCACTACACAAATGGGTTAAATGAGAAGGTCAAATTCCTTTGCATGCAATCACACTGGTCAATGACTGTGCACTTTCACTTTCACTTAATTTCTATTTACCTCAGATGTAGTTAATAAAACAAGACATTTGGAGTCCAAAAGTAGCTTTCAGTTTAGAACTGCAATGCTAACATTGCTAACAAACACTAGAGCTCAACAGTCACCAAAATTAAATGGAAAATTGCCTAAATTAGATTTTTGAATTAAAACGTACTTTAACATTGCACAGCCTGATGTAGAGAAAGAAGGCCAAAGGCCAAAGTCAGTCCTTATGTTTAATCAGTATTAGCATTAGCAATGTGAGCATTAGCCCAAGTAATAGCTCAATGTATCTCAGGCTGCTCATTAAGCACAGTACTAGACATTAGAACAATCATCAAAATGGCCATCATGGGCGCAGTAAGACTATTTAATATGGGAAAACAAGTCAATGACCTTGTTAGCAGCCTGTCATGAGCAGATGTTCAACTTGTGGTAAAACAGTGAAGAGCACTGATGCTGGATGTACTGCAGCTTGACAAAGGCATACAATTACAAAATGGTATATGTCTCAATACACATGCTACAGTCTAATGATGCCAAGGATGTCACTGCAATAACCATCTCAAAACTTGAACCAGAATAAAACATTTCTAATCTGCCAAACATGGTAGTAATGCACAATAATGCCTACATTTACATTCTACAGACCGCAGAACCTAAAGATCATATGAAAAGTGGAAAATGATCTCTGTGCTTGAGTATATGTGTTCTGTTTGCTGTCTGATTGTGTCTCATCTCAGCCTGACAGGTAATTGTTGAAGCTCTCAAATGACAGAGAGCTTTAGGAGCATGTCCCTGTCAGTCACACACACACACACACACACACACACACACACACACACACACACACACACACATACAATCAACAGCATCGCCTCTGGCATCACATTAACAACCCACTCAAGCTGTCAACACAAAAATGTACAGTGCACACAATCACTCAAAACAATCGCAAAGCATTATTCATATCATAAACTCAAACATTTCATTCAATTTAATGCTATAGCAACAGCACATAAAGATAAAAATACACAATCCACAAAAAGCAGCTCTATGTAAAGGCTTCTAATAATCAGACCATCCCAAACGCACTTCACTTACATGCTTGGCTACGATTTCCAAATCAGCAATTTGATTAATTAGGCTACATTTCATAACCCTTCAGGTGTTGCGTTCCATTTGATCTCATTTTCCAGTTCAAAACAATTTCAGTGACACATGAGCCCATTTCATGATAAGTGGCAAAGTGTGTGTGGGGGGGGAAGGCAATATGCAATCACAGTGAACACAATTTGGAGGCGTTTTGTAATGTACAGATCTCCAAAAAGAAAAACAGTTTACATAGCTCTGTGATAGAAAAATGAATCATATATGCGACCAAGCATGGCTGATATGTGTGCTACACCTAAATGACCTGCGTATGTGTTTAGTTTTGTTTACCCTCGCGAAGCCTCACTGATGCTGCAGCCACCGCTGCCGCCGATGGCGGGTAAAGCTCATTTCAGCTGGTCAGCAGCCCGTGTAATGATACAGTGATGGCGTTCTAATTGGACGGTTTTATAATATGAGGTGTTGGGGTTGAACATGGCTGGATATGGGACAGGAGCACAGGAATGCAGCAGCTTATGAATATACATGAAGCCCAGACTCATGCAGAACACCTCTGGATCAGGGCAGGAGGGTCAGAGCCATAGACATAATCTATACACAATATGCAGAAAAGACTTACATCACCATTTCATTAAAATGCAAAAAAATACTAATAATCCAGCAGAAGCACGATTTAAGGGCACACGTATTATTACTCAAAAATGAAGCAGCTTTACAAGGTTCTCGATGCAGACACTCATATTTGTGTAACAGCAAAATATGAATGAAGGATGTCCTAATAGTCAATAGATGTTAAAGTGGTAGAATTTCAGGTCTAATAAGAAGAAAACTATCCCTTCACATGACCTACTGCTAAAAATAACACTGTAGTGCAGCAGTACATGCCAAAGTAACTGTTATTAACAGTGTTACAATGTAACAGCAGAGACATAACACGTAACAGCCTTTCAATGAAAATAAATCAGAGTTTTTTGTAGTTTGACATAAAAAAACGTGTCTGAATTAACAGTTACTCACCATCTCTTAATCTAAGGAGTTTGTGTAATATACTGCATTCTCAATGTACATTTGTTCTGCAGTTTTTCTTTCACTTCATGGAGAAGTAGAGCTTAAAAACCTATCAGTGCTCTGCTAAATGCATTATTTTAAACTGTTGTGAGGATGGACAATTTTTTAAAAAAGAACAGACAAAAAGACTAATCCTAATGATCTTTGGTTATGCATATAAAGGCTTTGTAATGTTGCATTTCCAGTTTTAAATGATACTTTACTGAGCTACACTGTGCTGTTGCAGCTCTTGTAAACCAGTCAGGTTAGATATGACAATGACAAATTTGCCATTGTGTTAATGTTTCTTCCAATTTATGTAAAACTATACCAGATCTTCAAACCTTAACATTGTGACAAGGTTAACTACAGATGTGCTAAACATTTTAAATGTGTAACTTATTAATATATTGCTTATTAATATATTAATAAAATTAAACATATTCATATAAAATTTATTACATATTTTGACAAAAACATGCAAAACAAAGCAGTATATGTATCACAAAGCAGAGTTTATTTAATCTGATTATTTAATTTAGCCAAATTTAGCTAATACAGAGATGTCTACTGCTCAATCCTGACTTTTAGCTGAAGTTTTCCAGCTTACTGGGAAATCTGAGTGGGGCGAGTGGATGTCCAAGTAGTTACATAGAACTGAAATTCATGCCTCTTACACAGAAAGTGAGCTAAGAGGTCAATATTATTGGTTAATACTCACTTTTGGCTTAAGTCAAAGGTAGGGAAAATAATCTATAAGTATTGGGACAACAGCTCATGCATTGTTTGCCTGAAATCAAGCATATTAAAAAGAGTTTAATTTGCTTTTTTGGAATAACTCTACTGTCCAAGACTTTCTTCTAGATTTTGGAGCACTGCTATGAGGATTTGATTGCATTCAGTGCCAAGAGCATTAGTGAGGTCAGGATGCTGATCACCACCTGACCATACTGGATGGAGCACCATCATTCCATAGAACACAGCTCCATAGATCAATGCTGGGGGCTTTATACCCTTCTAGCCCACGTGGCATTAAACATGGTGCCAATATGTGTATGTTTATGTCCTATTCTACTGACAGCACTTCTCTACAGGGACTAAACAAGCTGTGTGCATTTGTGTCCGCCATGGCTACAACTTAAAGTAGCTGAATACATTCATTAGAAGGAGTGTCCACAAACTTGTGGACATGTAGTGTATCTTCAAATGTAGATGAGTGAGCTGGAGCAGGGGAGGAAGTGCGGATGTGAATGTGTGGAGCAGAGCTGAGCAGCGTGTATGGCTCAGATAAACATACATTATCGATGACAACAGAGGCGCTGTGTCCAGATACTGAGAGATACTGTCATACAGCCAGGCAGGAGGCAACACACACGCACAAAGACGGCATATTCCCACCTCCAGCTACTCCATAATGCCTTCACTACAGGCAGAGAGAAGAGTGCAGCTCCATATTTCAAAAGCTTCACTATTGCATAGTGCCCTCGTTCTAGAAATCACTTTCACACCCCACTGTTCTTTTCACATCACTTACAAATTAATCACATTATCTCGTCATTTACATGCACGACGTACAGTTCTTTATTATAATACTCTCTCTCTCTCTCTCTCTCTCTCTCACTCTCTCTCTCTCTCTCTCTCTCTCTCTCTCTCTCTCTCTCTCTCTCTCTCTCTCTCTCTCTCTCTCTCTCTCTCTCTCTCTCTCTCTCTACCACACACACACGGCCCTCTGTTCACAGGCCTGGCTGGAGTAAACTGGGTGAAATGGCAGGTTAAGAAACCCCCTCAGAATGGAGGCAGTGAAGGGCAGTAAGTCAGTAGCGTGGCAGGGCAATTCCTACGAGCACTATAATTAATGTGTGCCTCCCAACCATGCAGCAACACACAGCTCGCTACAGCTGAGAACCCAGCTCCTCTGTGACTTCTGCAACTGCCGTGCTGTAACATTTATTTTTAGATCTCACACGTATTTCAACATCCCCCCAAGGTTTTGGCAGACTTCTGAGCTATATTAGAATGTGAGCTGTGAACAGTGTTGGAGAGATTACTTCAGAGGTGTAGAACAGCACTGATTACAAATTACACACGACTCAAAATAGAATCGTTAACAATCATTCACTTAACTCAAAAAAATCAGGATTACTTTTGAACTACACAAGGCATGTGGTCAATTTGGTTTTATAAGTGTACAACTGGTTCACAAAATATATACAAGACCGTTTATAACACTGATGCATTCTCACTATCTGAACAAAACCTTCTATCTCCATTCTTGATGTTTTCATTTCATTCTTGTGCTTTTACTCTGCATCAGAAGTTTAATGCAAGCTATATTTTGCATCATGTAGGAATAAAAAGCATATGTGCTTTAAGTTAACTTTAGTGCAGCATAACTTATTTCACAATCTCTTTGTGAAAAATATACTCTAGTTGGAAAATGTTTCCATAGATTTCCTAGTGCTC